>BMAW01093908.1:0-62060 GCA_019974015.1 Nephila pilipes
AGTTACTTAATCTAAGGCTTCCTAAAACCAAACAAATAAAAGCGAATTGCTGCAATTTACAACTTTATGTACACGAGGATCCATTAATATGCAGAATTAATTTTATTCAGATATTTCTGCTATTTATTTGTAATAATTATAATTTAATGGTACCTCTTCTCATTTTACATTTAAATAAGATAGATAAAAAAATTTCTGGGGGGGGGAAGGGCTATTAAAGGAAGGGTGAAGAGCGAGAAGAAAAAAATGAACTATAATCTTTCTTTTTTACAGTTGTTGGACAGCACCTTTTAGGGGTGGGGAAGCACCAAAGAAGAATTAATAGCGTACGAGGATGAAATTAATTTGACTGTTATCTAATTTTTATTTTTTTTCTGAGGGAAAGGAGTAGTACAGCAGAAGGTATCAGCTGGCATGCGGAGTATTAGGGAGGCTGTAGATAGAAATAGTTCTTGCATGGTTGATAAGGAAAGGCGTAAATACCGTTAATATGGGCAAAAGTTAGTAAAACGTTTATAAGGAAGTTCACGGTCTATTGTAAAATGTCCTGGGTAGTTAAACGATATGACGCCAATAGCTGCCCGGCAACATCCAATCAGAAAGATCCTACTAGTTTTACAACATACTATTTAATAAACATTCGACTCCAACCATCGCTTCATCGTACTAACACTTTCTGAGACGGACTAGGGAACCCATAAGTAGTCATTCAGCGATTACTTTTCTGATTCACTTGGACTTACCTAAGCAGCATTTTTCATTGCTAACCTCGAGGATAATAAAATCTTTTCTAACTATTTGAAATAACGGATAGGGAAATGGATCCAGACTTGGACAAGGAAATGTTTAACATTAGAACAGTAGTTTATTCTTCTTTAATTACTAAACTTTATTGGTTAATCCCAAAAATGCACAATCAATAGAAAGCATAGCTGAGTCCAATTACAATGGTAACCAACTATTCGTATTCAACTTCTTGATTATTAATATTACTTTCTCTGAGGTTAGACTGCCTTAACGCTTTTGAATTAGTATTTACAGAAAGCTAATTTTACTTATTTGCCTAAACAGATTGAGTCCAACTCCTTAAACAGAATTATATTTGAAGTTTTGTGTCCTGAATCCAATGTCTGACTTTGATTCCCTTTGATACTCACTCGTTCTACCATCAACTTCCTAATTCCCTTATTATTCATTTCTAAACTGCTAATACACGTAATTTATCCAATCCATTCACTACACGTCATAACTTTCATGTAATCTACATAAATCACGTTTAACTTTTTTGGCGAGATTTCATTTTAAACAAATGAAACAGAAAAGTCTCTGAGATTAGTTGAAAGGAAAATCCCGATAGAGCTAAATGTTACAGATGATTTGGAAATTCCTTTATAGTATTGGGCTTAATTGAACATTGGATATTTATTCCCCACCTTCAGTCGAAGGTGGTGCTAAAAATAACTGCAACAAGTTCAAATCCTTACATAGAAGATATCAGACTACTCCGATGTGAGAACTGACGCTAAGAGAAAAGTAATTGAAAATCCAGAATACAGTCCGATGAAGGAGTTGTTACTTCAGCGGTGAGAGGTGTTTCCACCTCTCGTGAAACAGAACAGTTGTTCTTGAGTGACGGGGATGGTTTGGAAAAAAAAAAACTTGTCCCGTCGTTCACTTTGCTCTTATCAACTAGGCCAAAAAGTATTCTTCCTCATGCTAATTATTAATGTGTTTTAACATCTGTTATCGTTATTGAAGAGAGTCACCGCATACTCACCCTTCAGTATCATTGTTATGATACTAAGAGGAACATTCTATACGATATTTGTAGAAAAAGTTGTTTTTTCCAGCAATTACTAAAAATCATGTGCATCCCCTCCCTGTTATATTGAGTTTCATTTTAAACCATTTCTACCTGACTTCATTGACTATCTCGTTTTGAGATAGCTGGTCTATTTCAAGCGTGTGTTGTATCCGGTATCTCAGCTGTGATTTATGTGCGGTTGATTTAGTTAGACACATAGAGGCAAGTTTTTGCGAGGGGGGTACAAGAACAATAGTTCTTGTATGTGCTGCCATCTAGTATTTAGGTTCTGGGTTACCATTGAGGCGGGTGTGATGTTTTTCAGCCACATCGGGGAAGAAGATCGGTTAACATTCAGTGTCAGTGGCATTTCAAACCTTCAATCTTTGGGTCAGAAGAAATGTTTTCCGTCGCACTTGCAGTGCCCTTATCTACTAAGCCAAAAGAGGATTTCTCTCCCGAGCTATTTATTAAGATGTTTTACCTTCTATCATCATTGTTGAAGCGAGTTGCTGCACTACTTCTACAACAAAAAACTTTGAACCAAGTTTTGAAGGATTTTGGCCTCTTCCTCCCTGTAAAGTACTTGGCTATCATATGCACAATGTCCCTACTACAGTAAATAATAAATATACCAAAAGGAAGAACTTAAATACTTATGATTTTGTTAAACAGAATCAAAAGAAAACTTAGAAGCGCGTTACTAGATAATACTCTATTTTCAATTGATACTTAAGATTGCTTTCAAGCTTTAGATAATAATAATGACCCAGAATCTCAAAAAAAACAATAGAACGGATAAGGACGACTCTGATTCGAATGCTAAACTTTCCCTAGTCATGCTAAAAATGTGGCGGCTTCCTACGTCATTGTTTGACGTAATTTTTGACTGCGGAGCTGTAAGACGATTTAAAGAAAAGGAGGGAACGATCTTTTCTTGGCACACTTGTTTCGCAGATTCCAGACCTGTGAAGGTCACGTTTTAAAGTTGTTCTTGTTAAGTTTGAAATAAATTATTAGTTCTTTATATCTCGTGTCTTTTAGTCTTTCACAATTGTTTACCTAGCCGAAAGGATTTAATTGAGAACTCGAAAATTTTATCAACTCCCTTCCCCATAAAAACATCTAAAAATTACAATCAGCATTTAAAAGAGTTATTCTCTATTAACCTAAGTCTACATATTCAGGAGAATACCTAAGTCTACATGTCAGGAGAATAGAAGAGGTCATGGTAAAGTTTCATTTACTAAGAAACAAACGAGATATGTGGAAAAAATTTACTCTTCATATTAATTTATTCTTATGATTATAATGTTATAAATTATCTACAGTGATGGCTTTTGAAAAGATCAAGGAACATTGAAAAGAATGTATAAATTCTGGATGGTGACGACCATACAAAGAAATCTTAAGAATTATAAATTAAAATGGAGTTTCTGTCCCCGATTATTTTAGTAATAATCAAAACTTTACGATACTCTGGGACAATAATTAAAACCTTATGATACTACAGGCTACTCCTATCTAAAGCTACCTAAAACCGAAATCATCAACATCAATTGCAGTTATTTACTAAATTATGTACGTAAGGATGAATTAATATGTATAATGAATTTTACTCAGGTATTTCAGTTGTTTCTTAATAACAATTAAAACTTTTCGATACCTCTCGTAGACTAAGAGACAGAGAGCGATCCTGCATGATCATTCATATATTGAAGAATATTAATGAAATTATTCGGATTATAATCTGTCTTCTTCATTTGCTTTGGTAATTTAATGACTAATTAACTTCAAAATATTTGTACGAAACGAATGGAAGGGAAGCGTTACAACATGATTTTTCTTGTTGAAGCTTACCGTACCAAAAGTTAATCTAAGATTACAAATGCAATGATTTCAATCACAGTGCTTCAAATTGTTATTTGCAAGCAAAGTGCCTAAAATGAGAATTAAGTCATTAATCCAAAAAAAGTGATATCAAGCAAAAGATACAAAACCCGATTGGCTCAAACTGCCAAAGTTACAGATACGTGGCATCTGATCGAGTATTCCAAGGCTTCACTTACTCTTAAAATCACAAAGAAAGAGAAAGGAAACAAAGCAAGTTAAATTTAACAGAAATAAAATAAGAGAGAAACAACCATTCTACACTGATGCAGCAATTATTCATCTCTTTTCCTATTTCCACATAGAATGAAATTCATAATTACAAGAAAATAGTTAAAGACGCAAAAATCCAAATTGAGCAGTACCAGAAGAAGCAAGACACTTTTGTGAGCCTTTTGATGATATTCGCAATAAAATTCGACGGAGTCTTTAAACAAATAACATACATTAGAAATACAACATTCAATCAAGAAAAGTAGGCGCTTTTAATAACAGATTACACACTCCTGACGAAGAAAATACCCCGTATGTATCGAGTGATAATTGTTTCCTTTCGTAACTCTTGGAAAACAAATTTCTTCTTACTATTCCTAATATTCTAAATATATATGTAATTCAATAGAAGTAAATGGAATTGAATAGAAGGAATACCATGAGAGAGAGAGAGAGAGAGTCAATTCCTTTCGACTACCCCTGCAAAATAGCCCTACGCATCTCCATCAATAGCTTTCTCCAGTCATCATCAAACAACCAACCAAGATTCCCAAAAAGTACGGTATGTGAAGTGCTCCGTTTTTACAATGCTTCATTCAAACAATCGACGCTGATGAGTATGAGAGATGCTAAGTGGGCCAGGTATTCCAAACTTTCAGCAATCAGCGATCGCATCATCGTATTTGATCCCGAGTAGGTCTATAAAATCGCTCCATCTGCAGCTCACAACTTTGACTTAGACGAATAGTGATACCAACGATCATTGCACATGCCTAAAATATCCATCATTTGGACTAGAAGCTGCCTAGGATGTCGAACGTTAACGTTCTAATGATATAATATACAATGCAACAGGGAATGTATATTAGTTGCAGTAATGGTTGCAAAAATAGCCCTCTTTAAATCTCGTGTAGGAAGTTCACCTACAAATCTTTTCTCTTTGGGAGGAGAGTGGGCATTATTTCTTCCTACCACGAGTGAAAAACTCAATCTATAAGACATCCTACTGACTGTTGATTAGAGATTTGGGCAGACAAATAGGCAGTTCAAATCTACCCTAAAACATAGCAAATTAAATTACTGCATCCAAAATGTACTTATTTGTTATAAGAAAAAAATTAAATTGTTTGTATACATTTAATCTGTATTATTAATATAATATTAAAGCCACGATAAATAAGTAATATAATTGATATTTATTTATTTTTACATTAAGAGTAAATATAAAATAAAATAAAAAGAACTTGATCCATACCTGGCTTAATTGATCTAGTTTGTGTTCCGTAGAAAGAAAGTTGCTCCAAGTCTTTCGTGACATACTGACTGAAATCGGTTCCTAACGTTCTGATGACGTTGAAATAAATATTTAAGATTCGTAGACTTTTAAGTGGTGACAGTATTTCCCACACGATTCCTCTGAAATTGCGAAATACATAGCTTTAGTCAAACAAATTTGATTATTATAATCTTTTTTATATTTAAACCATGTTTATTGTCTGAATGCTATTCAATAAGCCTATGATGTTCAGAGCAAATTTGTTTAAAGAAAACGATTAAAACGAAACTTTTATTGCTCAATTTTATAGATCCAAGTTTATTTTTTCTTCATATATGTATAATTTTATTTCGTCTAATAAAATGGACAAATGCGTCGCACGGGGATTCATCTAATTTTCAAGCAGTGTTATGCAGAAGTGCTGTCTTGTACACACACACGCACACGCACACGCGTGTGCACACACACACATACACGCGCGCGCGCGCGCGCACACACACACACACACACATATATATATATGTATATAATCAGACGATCATGTCCAAGTAGGTTTAAATCGTTTATTGCGAATGTGTGGAGAGGAATATTACGGGCTGAGATGAACATGTTTTTACGAGTTAAAAATAAGTTTCATAAAATAAATACACAGCGTGACAGTGAAAATGTAAGATCAAGAAGAAGTGGCCAGATAATTATGCAAATTTCTGGGTTGATGCATGTCATCGAGTTAAGCGAATGATATGAAATATGCTGCTCTCCAGAGTAGGATGAAGAAAAAACTGTTAAATGCTCAATTTCCGAGCCGTTAGTTATTTTTGCGAGTTAAATCATCGTAGAAAATTTGTTTCGCTCTCAGAAGACACGTGTATGAGCAAAGAATGCTAATCAATCGACAACGGAGGCAATTCCAGTAGACAGACGATTTTACGAGTGGCACGGGGATCAGACTGAGAAGAGCAGGAAGATCTGTACAGCAAATAACAATTGACATATCTAGACGCGTCCACATTGCACCGGCTGTGGTGAAGATGGTTGGAGGAAAGAAATATGGTAAGTTTGAGGGATGCCGTTGCATCCAGAGTGACGTCAGCACGCGTGGATAGACGCATCCACCGACAAGCGATGGCGGACTTGGAAGTCTCTTCTACCTCCATTCTGCAGCATCTTTAAGACACCCTTAAAGATTGATTATATAATTATTTTTATTTTAATTATATTTACTTCAACACGTATCAAGTGCGTTTGGTCTTCTTAATGTGGGAGTGAAATATTTTAGACCTGATTATTTAAAAGTAAATGAAAAAGAGATTTTTGCAAAACATGCATTTTAAAATTATTTTTTTCAATAAAAATTTTACGAGATTGATCTTTTATTATATTATTTTTTTAAAAAATAATAATAGTGCAATTCATTCTTCATTTATAGTACTTAGATGTTTTATTTCGATTGATTAATTGACTGATTGGTGTTATTAACGTACCACCAGTAGCAACGCGAGGGCTACTGGTGGTGTAAATTGGAAACTCTGTCAAGTGACATTTGAGCTGGCACCTCCCTCACCTAACTTCTAAACCACGCCAACGGAAAGACTTTGAGTCTCGACAGATTTAACGTGCATCACCCCCAGCTACACGGCGTATCTTTTGTGGCATCAAGGCTCAAATCCACTACTCGACGAAAACGCCGACTAAGATTAGATGGAAATACATTGCATTACAACGTATTAGCTATTTTCCTTTAATATTTCCACAAAAGCTATGATTTCCTAATTTATTAATATCTTATAAATCAAAATTGGCATAAATGATTTGAAAATCATTTTGTAAGCTAATTTAAAAGATGAATTCCTGCAAGTTAATAAAAAAATATTAAAAATTATAATCATATAACGTCCTAAATATGATTTACCTTGCTACTCTTGTGTTTTCAATGTGGAGGGTTCTTAACTCATCTAATGCTTCTGGTGGTCTGTCGAACAATTGCGTTAGAGATACATTTTTCAAATACAATTCGATTACTTTCACAGTTTCAAATATATGATGTGGCAAATATTGTAGTGTGCAAAATTCTATGTGCACCTGCAATTTTAAGGAAAAAAATCATGCAATTTTAAAGGAGTAATTATTAGTACATTTAGAGTAATTAAGAATATGTTTGAAGTTAAACAATATTTTATAACATGAGAATTAATTAGGAACATATTTGGAATGAAACAAAACTTCATATCGCGAGGAAAAATAGTAACAAAATTGATAAAGTATTTATTAGGTCACAATGAACAAACTATGACTTACAAAGTAATCAAAAACAAATTTATTATTGAGCAGTGATTCTCAAACTTTTTTAGAATATTATTTAAAGATAAGAAAACTCTCAAATGAATGTTTAAAATAGCCTTAAGAATATTTTTAAAAATCCAGCGAAAAATGTATTTCCATAGAAACATTCATTATTTTTTGCTCTTTCGGATCCACTTTTTTACATTCATATAGTTAAAATAATAAAGATTTGAGAATGGCAGTAGAAGCTTCATAAAATTAATGTGGACTAAATCAAAATCACCGTTAGACAGGAGTCTTACGTAAGGGAAGCTTAAAGTTACAACTTAAAAATAATTTCACCTACCTCCTTGTACCTGTACCTCTCCGAATTTTCAAAAACCTTTGTTAAAACTTCAGCATCATCGATATTTTTGCATTCTAGATAAGTAAATGGAGAGTTTGTGCAAATGCAAGGTGAAATGGCATCTTTGTCTGGGCAGCCTGTCTCTCTTTTAACTCTTAGAGTATAACTACTTTGGAAGACAGAGAAAAAGATACATAGAAATATTGCTCTCCACATTATAATTTATTTTAATGGGGGTGATGTGTTTGATCGATCAGAAGTACCTGGAAACTATTAAATAAATTTGCAGCTTATTTATAAATGACTTTATCTGATAACAATCTTTGTTAATCTGCACTTTGGTTTCCTTCTCTCTTTTCTTAATTCAGCGATTCTCAATTCTCATTACTTAGCAATTTGAAGTTAATTTGTTGATATGGAGAAATATTAGGATATTGTTTACTTAAGGTAACTGAGATTCTAAAATGCTTCAAAATGTTGCATTTATAGATTTTGGTGTTTTCGTGATTCTGTAGATATATTATTTATACTAATTTGATATAATTAAAATGATCAAAAATTTATTTTTAAAACTGTAAGCGAACATATCAATTCATTGAGTAAAATAGTTATTTGCGTTTTTTTTCCAAATGCCGTTTTTAGCTCCGAGAATTAATAACCCTTCAGACTTCCCACTAATAATCCAATGCGGCATCAAACAGGTAGAGTTCATTGTCAGTGGTTGGACCTTACAATTACACAGGGTTCAAAGGCATGTAGGAATCCCCTTTGATGAAAGAGCCGATGTCATGGAAAGAGGCTTGAGGCCGAGTTCCTTCAACCTCAGATTCCACTTACATTTAGAACGACACACAGCCACATCACTGTAACGTTGACAGGCTCATTGGCAAAACTCTCAAAGGCGAGAGATGGGAGTGCCTAGTCGCGATGGGACTCGTTCAATTGCTCTTGGAACGTACCGATTCTGTTGCGCATTTCCAACTCACGAGCACTCAGGAGCACGATTACCTACAAGCACATCTACACAGTATAGATTTGGCTCCAGATGATGTCACTTATGCCGGACCTCCAAAATGGACGGAGATCACTTGCAGTACTGCTCCGAATTCGACAGTCTACCTACGGACATATCTGTCCAATTAATGAGAGTCTAAGTGTCGAATGATTGAATATCCTCGAATGAGTGTAGGTTAAAAAGTGATCCTGGTAATCATCTCATAATTTATTTTATAACTAGTGCTGATATTTTGCATGTTACGAAATGAAGCTATTTCCTATATAATGAACATAATTTGTTTTTCGAATAATCTCACGCAAATATTAAATATATCACAATATTTATATTTGTACAAAAATAATGGAAAATTAGACACATAATATATTATTAAAATTTTGAATTTAGTTAAATTTAATTTTTGAAATTATAAAAATGATAAGTGTATATAATGTTATATTTATAAATATGCTGAAATTTTTTTAAAGTTACAGCTGTATCAAATTTTAAGCAAGATGTTTCTAAAGGTAAGTACAGGAGTTATAAATGTTAATAAAGATTTTGATTATTAATTGTTGATACTTAATTATTTATGTTTAAAAACTTTATTTCCTTCGCGTAAATAGATACACAAATATACAGATAGCTCAATGTTAAGACATGACTTCCGTTGATTTTAATTTAAAAAAGGGAGGATTGCTTAAGCGTGGCGTAAAATAAGTTCATTTTTCCTTGTCGTAGGAGTCTAACCTTAAAAAATTCTAGATAGCTGAATTTAAAATGTTATTTGATTTTGTTTATCCAAATAGGGGATAGCTTAACATCATCACATAATAGTCAAAGCAAACAAACTTAGAAATTAAGTCTATTTTATTCTACATAAAATCAAATAGCATGAACAAATTTCGAATGTTGAAGAATTTCAATATACAGTAGAATATAATTTTCTCCATCTAATTAGTATATGGTTTTAACATTATCGAATAGTAGTCAAAACATTATTCTTGAGTCTGTTTTGATAAATAGAATTCAAGTCGGGTTTTATGCAAAATCAATGAGCACGAGCAAATCTCGAAACTCTTGCTTATTTGAAGAATTTCAACTGACAGATGAATTTAAAGCGTCATATAATTTTTTTTTTATTTAAGTACAAGGTAGTTTTAAGAAACCTAAACTGTAGTCAAAACATATAATTTCAGATACTTCATGAGTTAATTTTAATAGTTAGAATTTAATAATAAGCCAAGCGTTTATTTTTTTCATACGCAAATAAAGAGCAGGAACAAATCATAAAGCTCTCTTTTGCTCAAATAATTTCGGTTGATAACAGATTTTAATAGGTTACATAGTTTTGTTCATCCAAACTGTAGATAATTCTAATATCTCCAAACAATAGTCAACACATTTTTAAAGATACAGCAATAACTTTTGTAAGGGACATATCTGTTAATGGGTTTTCATCAACTCACATTGTAACTTTGTCTAGGTCAAAACTTAAAAGCCTCTTTCTCATTTTTTAAAGCACTCAATTGAGCTGAAATTTTCTAAACACGATTATTTTGGATGACAATTTAATTATAATTAATAAAAAATTGATTGATTAAAACTAATTATTTAAAGAATTAAATTTTACGTCAAGTTTCTCTCCAAGTCACGAAATGGTAGACAAATCCGTCGTTTAATAGTTTTATCGTTTGTTTTAATTTTAATTATATGTAGCTGATATCATATTCAATAATTTATCATTTGCTTTAATTTTAATTACATGTATCTAAACTGATTAAAATAATGCTTAATTCAGCCAAAACGTTTTACACATATTTACTTTAAAAAGTTATAAATTTAATAAACTTCAAATAATAAAATAAATTATTAAAACTAATTAATGAATAAATTCAATTGATCTCAAAATTCACTTTTGCTCTCAAAATTTAAGGTATTAAAATTATATTGTTCAAAGTATGAAGTTTGAAAGGAAATCCAAGTAAAATAACTCGTTTTTTATCGGTGTTAATTGAGGGATAATTCTGTTGTTCTCGGTCTCCTTGAATAGTATATGTATTTAACTCACATTTAGTGACACCTCTATTTAAGGGATTAAATGTCTGATTCTCTGGCTGTTCCTTATTGGAGGGTACTGTTCTTCATGAGTTTATTTTAATTAGAAATTAATTCAGATTTGATATAAATTCAAGTGACAAGAACAAATCTCGAAACTATTTTCTCATAAAAAGGGTCTCAGTTTAAAAATTTGTATGCGATTATAGCATATAATCTATCTCATAGTAAATGGCTCATAGTAAATATATTCTTTTGGCTCATAGTAAATATATTCTTAAGAGATTTCGAAATAAAATCTTTTCCTAAACTAAGAAACATTAATCTTTCGTTGGGAAATGTTTAGTTGAGTGTTTTCCCAGTTTCAATGTATTAAACTACCTTTCAATGCATATTATTAATTTTATATTAATATTATTCCTTTGATATCTTAGAATATCTTATAAAATATCACTTCAATATTAAACATATCACACGTTTTAGATTTGCAAAAGTGCGAAATCCGAGACTAGGAAAGAAAACCAAATAGATGAGTTTACATAATAAGACTTCATGTATTGTCTTTAAATAATGATCTGTCATAAATGCTAGGTTTATAATAATTCTATAGCATGCATAGCTTATAGCGTTCTCAATTGTAGCTGATTACTCTGTCTTGTAGCGATTGTGGCGACTTGTGATCGCTTACTATTAAAGTCTGCCGTCTCGCTTATCGCTATGAAAATGAACCGGCTATTTTGGCAAAGCAATCTAGTCCAAGTGCATTCAAATCTTTCTGCTACCACTTTATAATATAGCAATGGAAAAGATGGAATCGGGGAAGAATCGCCGAGGATGTTACCCTGTTCTCTTTTCCATTTTCGGACTTCTTTATTACTTTGTTAGCTGGTTAGGTCATCAGCTTATATTTCCTCCATTTAAACTTCTTGTAAATATTTTTAATACTGAATTTATTCTTGTTAAAATGTATTGTTTCTAATCTTCTTGTGTGATATTTAATTACCTTCTGATTCAAAGCTGAGTAACTCCCTCCATACAATCCTTTCTCTAACCGCTACAACCTTCTCATCTTACGATAAGGCGGCGGGTTAAAAATCCTATTTCCACAATTGGGAGATATGCAAATTGCAAGTGTTCTGCTTGCGTACTTATGGTATCACTATTTACACCAGTGCAGCCATTAGCTTAGGCAGAAGAGGAAAAGAAAGAGTTTTTTTACGTGATTCGACTACTATCCTTCGTCATCTATCCAAACCATGATTCTCTTCTGAAGTTATCCGGATTTCCATCTCTCCGTCAACAGTCGTGACTTGTTGAATTCAGCCTGGATGGTCAGAAGACATTTCAAACCTGTAGATTCATAATCCTCGCAGGGCAACAAACCAGACCTCTCGTTAGCTGTTTGCTAGTGGCTCGAATCCTACTCACACTGAGGTATACGAGGAATATAAATAGTTCTTCATCATCACGTTCCTTATCTAGCCGGATAACTCTCTGATGCGAACCATATCTCTTCATTTATCACTGAGCTATTAATTTGTGTAAATGTTTAAGGCAATTTCTTTTTGATTTTTTTATTTCTTTGAATGACGCTGATATCTTACCAATGCACAATAATGGCTTAGTATGATAAATAAATGCCATTCTTTCAAATATTAAATTGTCCTTGATACTATTGTCCAGTACTTTTGATCAGATTCCTTTGAAGTGAGGTATTTGCTCATGCATCTTATAAGCACCTTCAGTCTTATTAAATAATTTGGATTTGTTTTAGCTATACTGCGGTTCGTTTTAAATGAAAAAACCCGATTTTGCTACGAGTGTATTGCTTGATGGTGATTAAATTTGGTGCTCATTTAATAATAATTTGGTGTTTAATGGTGATCAAATTGGGCATTCATTTAATTATTGAATAATAATAGCCGACGTATATGTTTTTCTTTATTTTTGCTTAACGGTGATTAAGTTTAGCATTCATTGAATACTTGAATTAAAATCGGAGACGTATTATGTTGTATTTTATTTTCATGCCCATGGTAGCCATATAGTCATGGTAGAGGACTCGTGGTTGGCATTTTTTTCATCGAGTCGAGGGTTCGAGCCCTGATGCCACTAAAGATCCACCATGTAGCGGAGCTGATGCACGTTAAATCTGGTTGAGTTCCAAAGTCCTCGCGTTGGCGTGTTGGGGATGTTCTTAGAGGGAGATGCTACCTCAGTATCGTCATCGTCTCTTGACTGAGGTTCTAGTTACATTACGAAATCTGTCACCAATGGCCCTTGCGGTGATTCTCAATCGTGACGTTAATGTTAATAAAAAAAAAATAGAATAATGCCTTTTAACTATGCTTAACGGTGACCAATTTTGACGGTTATTTTATATTAGTGGATTGCTAAACGGTGATCTAATTTAGCGTTAATTTAATAATTAAACAAAAATGGTGGTTGTATATGTTTTATGTATTTTATTTTACATTTGAAAATATTACTAATGTAAGAATGTTTTTTGTTGTTGTTAAAATGTAGACTCTGTTAGCAAGTGGTAATCAGGGTCCATTGTTACCAATCCGTGGGATTAGTGAACCTTGAGTTAAAATATTAATATAAATTGAGTAGAAAAGTGAAAAAAGTACATCTTTTTGAAGATTGATATTTATCACTTTTCTAGTCTTTTTTTTCTGATAATTTCTTCATCATTATCAACGCCATCAACAAATTGAGGAAGATTATGATCACTTTTTAACCATCCACGTATGTAGACTCAAACAATCATTTCTGTTCATTTTGCTACCTTTTGAATTCGTACTATAGCATTGAAGTTTTACTCGATCGTATAAAACATGTGTTTTCTTTCACACTCTTCCGATTTTATTTTTAATTTTTACGGATATCATTTATACAAGAAAAAATCTCTATAATTCTTAAAATTCGATTAATACAAAGTGTTTGAACTTTAAGTTAATCTCACTAAACACGGGATCTTGAAAATAATTCGTCTTTTACAGAAAAACTGGGTCAATTCACTTTCGGAGGAATGGTGTTTCATGTGTATAAAAGAATGAAGAAAAAAGTATTTATGTCTGCTGTTATCAGGAAGTCTTAACACCATCGGAATGAGACTAATATACATTTCATGAAAAGAAAAATAAGAATATGACAATATAACACCTAGGAGTGACATCGCAAACGATTCCTTATCGATGGAGCCATAGTAAAAGTGCATATGAAGTAGACTAGCGTGTTACTGAACTACAGGTTAAAGGAGTCCGATTGTAGTATTTGATATATACATAAGTTAATAGATTTGATTTTCTCAAAAATAGAAGGTTACAAGATTATGAATTCTGAAAGTATTTTTAAAAGACCGATATTTTATTTATGATAATACTTTCATTATTGCTATTTGACATAATTCTCAAAACATACGTAAAAGGAAAATTGTACATTTCTTTTTTATACAGGTAAAATGATTCCTGCATGGTGAATAATTTTGTTCATTTATTGTCTTATACAAGTATTTCCTTACATCATTGTGAATGATACTTTCTGACGTTTTACTGTAATTAAATTTCATGTATAAAATGAAGAAATTATAAGGGAGACTCGCGTGTTTCTGAGCCGTAAGTATTTTATGTTAAATAAATAATAACTATGATGCTTCAACATTCTAACTAGCACGCATACATTTGGATACAATCGCTGCATACACACATTTAAATTTGCTCTATCATCAACTGAGTACTTCACAAATTCTGTCCCGTCTTCATGTAATTTGCTGAGGTATTAATTGAGTCAAATTTCGCACCATATCCAGATATTAACTTCGAGATAAACTGTCGATAAAAAGAATAAAAATGAATAGCTGTGTGGATATTTGAAAGAATTTGGAAGAAAGCAAAGACAATTAACCTCAAAACTCTATTCGTTGTAGTTTGATTTCAAAATGTTTTTTAAATTTTCTCTAGGAATTCTTTTTCTGTTTACATATTTATTTTCCTTCGCAGTTGGAGACTGCCCTCCTTTGGACATGATAGAGCCATGTCGCTGCCAATATCCTCACGATCCTTCCATAGTGTGTTCGAACATTACAACGATGGATACTATAAACGACCTTTTCAATAAGACGGGTGTTTTAAGATTCAAGTATTTTACCCTAGAGCACTCAACGTTGCCGTACTTACCATCTCACGCTCTGGTTTCAAAAAAATTCTTTGGTTTGATAATTGTCAATTCGACGCTGACGGGACTTTTTGATGAGGTACCATCTTCTAATAACTTGATTCATATGTTCGTTTTAGAGAATGTGCGCATACAGCGGGCGATACAATGGTCCATGTTTCAAAAATTGACTAAACTAAGAATAATGCAACTTATTAAAATCGTTATCAAGAGGTTGGGAAAAGATTTCATTAGTAATATTAATCCTGGACTGGCTGAAATATTTTTATCTCAAACAAAAACTACATCTCTATCGGACAATGTTTTCGAAAATATGAAAGAGTTACATCAATTGGCAATTATTAGAAGTGAGATCAGAACACTGAAGAGGAGCATGTTCCCGAAACCAGCACGGATAGCAACCTTAGATTTTCAGTAAGTATTTTGTTTTCTTACACTATACATTTAAATTAATGAAAAAATTCCCAGGGGAAAAGTTTATTTTATTTTGTAATTTTTCAATAATTTCTTTCAAGTTTACATTCCCACAAATAAGCATTGTAATAATAATTATTTTTTCTTTATATCATATTTTCTGTGTAAAGGGATTCTGTGACGTATTTTCTTCATTATTTAACTCTACAGCTTTGTTAAAGCCTATTTAAGTCAATAAGTTCAAGACTCCAAATGAAGATACATAAAAGAAAGACAATGCGGGATTACTAGCTCTCAAAATAGAGTATCCAAGACCCCTCTTTCTTGGTCTCGAATCTCTTTTAACTCAGTAAATCCTAGATAGCATTGTAATAAAAAAAAGTCAGCCTACCGCATCACTTGTTCCAATCCATCTACTTCTTTATCACAGATTCAACTCGTTTTACTCTCCGACTAGGAGTCACTGCAATTCAAACGATTAATTATGATGATTCTTTTCAATCTACATATCTATCAACTTTTCGTTATCCTCCATCTCCCATCCTTTTCCTTTCAATTCTGTTTTACTTATATTTTTCACTATCTCGAATTTAATTCACTAAACTCCACCTTATTTACTTAATTAAGTTTCATTTTGATTGAGAAGAAAATTTACTTATATGCAATTCAAATCAACAAGTAAAAATGAAAAATGCGAATAGCCAAACGGCACAGTAACTAAATCTTTCAATTATTCACTTTTGAACTACGAATAATTAAGCATTTTTAAATGTTGAAAACTATTTATTTATTCTAAACAAAAATGCTTTGGAGGGACGTTATCATTAAGAGCTCAATTTTTAAACCAATTTTCACCAAATAATGTATATGAGCCATGGCGTAAATAATTTCGCTTTATGTTTCATACAGATTATTTTGAATTAAGCTATTCGAAGATATTAATATGTTATTTCCATTAATAAAAACAATATTATGATAATACGAGAGTCCTTCAAGAAGTCCTTCGAATATCCAAGAAATAGCTCTCGTTGCATCGAAAATGGTTTAAAAGAATCATGACTCATTGGATAGAAGTCTAAGTTTTAGTTATTTTCATCACATGATTTCATTTTTATTTCCAAATGAAGCGAGAAACTTGTTAAAAAAAATAGAAAAAAGTGAGTTTCGAGCAATGATTAAACACTTATATTTAAAAGGCGGAATACCAAAAGAGATCAAAGATGATTAGGATGAAGCTCTTGGCACATCTGCACCTGTGTTTTTCTACTGTTTACTATCGGGTAAATGAATTTAAACGTAGCTGTACATCCACAAAAAATAAATGTCTTTCGAGACGTCCATTAGTAATGACTACTTCCGGAATGATCCACGATATGGATTTGAGTGATCGACAAATCAAAGTGCGCGAAATAGTTGTGGCCACTGGCATAACGTAAATGACAGAATTTTAAAATATGCTTTGATACATAACTGTAGACAAAACGTGGATACACTACTACACTCCAAAGGCAAAGAAACTTCAAAACATTGGCTTTTGAAGGCGAATAGACTTAAAAAAAAAGTCAAAATGGTGAAAGTAGACGAAAAGGTATTGGCCACGGTGTTTTGGGATGCACGCAGAGTCATCTACGCCAATTACTTGGAAAAGAGAAAAGCGATAACTTTAGAGTATTATGCATCGTTTTTTCACCGATTGGGGGAACAAACTAAGAAACAACTTCCTCATTCGAAAAAGAGAAATATCCTCTTCCATCATCACGGGTGCAATTTCGATGGCCAAAATCATGGAATTAAAGTTCGAATTATTACAACATCCTCCAGATTCACCGGATTTGGTTTCCAGTGACTTTTTGTTAATTCTAAAATGTTTGGGTGGACCACGATTCATGTCGAACGAAGATGTCATTATCAAAACAGATGCATATTTCGAGAACCTTCCAAAATCTTAGTTTTCAGTTGGCTTATTAAAGTTGGAGAACGGCTTGGAAAAGCGTTCAGAGATAAAAGGAGATTGTGCTGAAATTTTTAAAAAAAATCTGCCTAAAATAATTTGTTACTCTACATTTTTGTAAGGATTTATTGAAAGACCCTTGAAAGATATTTTTTTCGATATGTAAGAAAATGTATTTCATATCATATGACTAGAACAATTTCGCAGAATTTATAACACCAAAAGAATTATTCGATAAGTTACTAGTATTGTGGAACTCTATAATTGAACGAAATAATTTTACGACTCCGAAAGAAAATACGTATTTGGTTGTAAAGATATTGTTTTTGGTGTCTTATATGTAATTTACAAATGTATGAAACTTTAATTTGAATTTCTAAATGATTTGAAATATTTATAATGGTAAAATATTAAATTTATTCTTATGATATTATTCTATTTCCTTGAATTTTTTAATTGACCTTAAAAATTTCAAAAACTTAGTAGTATCTGGCGAGAATCCTTTTTTCATCATGAGATATGAACAATACTATTCATTTTAAAATTAACTTGAAATATTAAATTTCAGGAAAGTAATAAACCTTTGAATACTAAACAATATTGTTTCTTTAAAATTATGCACTCAATAACAACAACAACAACAAAAAAAAAAAAAAAAAAAAAAAAAAAAAAAAAAAAAAAACGACACACCAAGAAGTAGATGCTCAATTGAGAAGAAATTTCGTCTGCAAAGATATTTTGTCCAAACATGCAAATAATTAAAATTTGGTGTCCAATGAACGAATAGCTGGGGCTGCATCGCATCGGAACTCCGCACAAGCAGGTGTACATAAGAAGCGATTCTCAATCTGATGGTCAAAATTTCGATTCCATTGCGATTTAGAATACCTTTCAATTATTGAAAAAATGCCTTGCCGCAAGATTCGAGCTCATTATGAGCAATTGTCAGAGTTTGAAACAGGTAGTAACATTGGATTGAAAGACGCAGGTTGGGTAAATCGGAGAATCGCTCGTCATATAGGTCGAAGCGATGCGGAGATTAGAAGATGCTGGCAAGAATGGGTGGACAGTGGCAGATTTCAGCGTCATGAGGGTAAAGGTCGACCTAGGGCCACAGCAGATTGGGAGGACAGAGTGATTGTCAGATCAGCTGTCACAGCGCCTGATTCATCGTTTTCAACCATCAGACGTGCGACCCGCACACGAGTGTCCACCATTCACAGACGGTTGATAGAGCGAAATCTACGCTCGTACTGAACGTTATGCCCCCTGCCACTCACGCCTGCACATTGACGAGCATTATAACAGTGATGCTTTGCTCGATAAGGTTAGAATGATGCTGACCGGGGACCCACAGTGTGTTTAACAACGAATACCGTTTCCAATTGGGTCCTGACGATCATCGAAGACATGTCTGGAGACGCCCAGTGCAGAGCGCTGATCTGGCTTTCACTATTGCACATCACACATGCCCTCAACCAGGAGCTATGGTCTGGTGTGCCATTTTTCTTAATAGCCGAATCCCTTTGGTCGTCATTAGAGGCACACTTTCAGCACAGTGGTGCGTCGATTACATTCTGAGACCTGTTATGCTACCGTTCCTTTTACATTACCCTGGTCTTATTTTTCAACAAAATAATGCCAGACCACATACAGCAAATGTTGCTATGAACTGTTTTACAGCTTGTCAAACACTTCCTTGGCCAGCCAGATCTTTCTCCAATTGAGCATGTCTGGGATATGATGGGCAGGCGACAGCATTTACTAGAGAATGTTGATGACCTAGCCCGACAATTGGAACACATTTGGCAAGAAATACCGCAAACAGACCAACAGGGAGCTTTATAATTTTATGTCACGTCGTGTGGCAACTTGCATCCAGGGTAGAGATGGGTCAACCCCTTATTGAACTCGTTACTTTGTAACTCAGAAATAAATTATTCAATTTTTCTGAAATTTTAATCATTTTCTATTATGTGCATAATTTTCTAATCCGCCAATTTTCATCTCCATCAGACAACTTCCTGGTGCGTCGTTTTTTGTTATAGAGTGTATTTCAACTTAAAGAGATGGACGAGATTTCTTTTGCCAATACTTACATGCATTTATTTATTTGTCATTTTTGTCACAAATTAATATAAAAAGGGGAAATTTAATATATATATATATATGCAGCATGTAAATATTATTGACCCCGAAGCGTATGGTTCCAAACAGACTTACGGCTCGGTTTCCTTTGATCACTAAAATTTAACGCCAGCATTGTGTTGTAGCACTAATCGGTAGGATTAGTCGCTCCCTACTACTCTAGAGGTGAAAGTAGAAGTAGTTTTTTGCAAGAGAATTTGAATTGGCGTTAAAAGAGCCCAAATTTAAAAGGAGCTGATGACTTGAATTCATTACACACATGCGCTTTCATGCGCACTCTCGTGCGCGTGTACTTCTTAAAATACCTGTTCTAAGTGGCCCGCAAAACCTTTTGGGATGAACAGGTTTGAATTAAAACTTTATGATACTGTGGTTACTTCAATGAATGACTTCTGGAAATCAAACAAATCAGCATGAATGCTGTCATTTATAATATTATGTACATACGGATCTATTAATATGTAGAATAAATTTTATCCAGATATCTCGATTATTTCTTAGTAATAATAATATCTAACGATAACCTTCGCACACAACAGAGAATCTTACCCATATCAGAATACAGGGTTTTACAAATAAGAAAATGCTGTCACCTGAAGTATTGTTATGTCAATTCAATAGTTTTATTAAATGAAATTTTTTTACATACAGGAGTAACCGAATTGAAACCTTGCCAGAAGATCTATTTACGGACATGCCTGAACTGACGTTTGTAACCTTCAAGAATAACAACATTGCCTATCTGAAGGAATCAGTATTTGCTGGAGTGTTCACGCAGTTAGCCAGAATTAACGTCGACGGTATGTATTCCAGTAAACATATTTCTAATTATTTATAAATCCTATGAAAAAGATAAACATGTCCTCCATTAACATGAAGTAAAGGATATAACTCACTATAAATATTTCTTAATATATATATGCTATATATATAGTATTAGTATATGATATGTATGGCAAGCATACATACATATATATACAAGGTGTGTTGAAATGAAAAGATATGAAACCTCGCAACAATTACTTAACTGTTAACATATTAGCCTATGCCGCTATAGGAGAACGTAGTGAGATATTTATGGATGCGAATGGAGTCTCCGGCATATATTGGAGCATACGCGGGCACCCGCATGCGCAGGAGAAAGCAGAGATTCTTATGAAGAGCGCCTTCCAATTGACGGTCATGAGGACATGATGACGTTCACATAATGGCGTGGGAGAACATGATGGCGTTCACATTGTAAAATTCGATGATTGAGGTATAGCGAGGCGTTATCCGATTTCTGACAGTGGAAGGTGTTAAACCGTCCGCTAGTCATGGCCGGATGGTGACCGTTTACAGGGAAGACTGTGTGTCTCCAGGATCACACATGCGGAACTGGTCAAGTTCAACTGGGAGCAGCTAGTTAGACCATCAGCCGTACAGCCTGGATATGTCTCCTTGCGATTTCCATGAATTGGTCTCCTGAAAAAGTCCCCTGAAAGGGAAGCGTTTCAACTTGGATGACGAACTGAAGGACACTGTGAAGGACTGGGTCTTATCACGCTCTCAGAAATTCTTGGTACAAGGAATCCTTCTTCTCAACTATCAATGGGATCGTTGGGCTCAGACCTATGGTGTATACTTTGAACAAATTCTTCATTTATATCCACTGTGTCGTTTCGTACCTTTTCATATGAACACCTCTTGTATGAATATAAACTATCTTAAGTTATATCTCATAGTGTCTTATGTTGTGTAAATTACTTATAATTGATAATTGTTAAAAATATATTTTTAAAACTGTTTTAATAAAATCCATTTATATTTTTTATCGACTAATTAAAGTATTCAGAATAAATTGAATTCGGGATTCATTTTGTAAATGAATTCATTTTAAATATTTAGAATAGACAAGAATCACAATACTAGTTAAATGTCTTGATTGTCTGTTTCTATAAGAGACAGCCAAAATATGGAACAATAAAAAATGAATATTATGTATGAATTAATTACCCAATTGTATCCTATTATTTAGATTATGCCTGAAGGATTTTGAACTGATTATAAATATTAATTTGGATTTTTTTATTCCTTTCGGTAATAACTATTTGTTAATTTGTTTTCGTAACAAATATTCATGAAAATTGATAAAAGTACAGTGATTTTCAAAATGATTCATCCGATTTCAAAATTCCCTATTTCCAAAAATAAACGAACACAGAATGATAATTAATATGTGAATGCAAAGGGAAAATGAAGAAGTTTTTTTTTACAAATGGTCGATATAACTTCTTTTAGTTATACATAAAATGTCAATTTGATATGTAAATCCCCATCAAACACGTTATAAATTGTCAGTTTTAATTGATTGTACAGCTGCAGAAACCCATTGTTTAAGTTCATATAAATTTGCAGGTAACGATGGCGCATACACATTGTCTTTTATACCCCCTCCCAAAGGAAGAAATCGTATGGGGTATCAAGTGATAGACAAGGGAATCATATATCAAGTGACTTAGATGGCCAGATATGTAACATCAAGTCATCTGGTCCACTGTTAACGATCCAATTGCGAGGTATCTCCGTGATAGCTTCTAAAACGAAAGTCGAAAAATAGCTTCATGAAGAATATACGAAGGTCATCTGTTTTTTACAACATAAAACTTCCACGATTTTCCTTTTCATTTATGCATTACTATCCTTCTGTGTCGTTTACTTTTGAAAATATGGAATTTTGAAATCAAATGAATCATTTTAAATATTCCCTTGTGTTGTAAAGGATAATGTGTACAATAGGTTTATTCCATATATTTTGTTAACATATAACATATTCTTGTGGAAAGTTGAGCTCATTGAAGAGAGTAAACTATGAAAAGAATCAATTGCTTACCGCTCATGGAAATATGTTTATAAATGTTAATAGAAATATAAGTTTTGAGATAGTCCAGCTACTTTTCGGCAATCAACTGTAGAGTTCAAAGAGAAATCGTTTGCTTACATTTTGTGGAAATACCCAAAGAGATGTATACAGAAACGCGAGTTTTGAGATGGTCAGACTACAGGGGGCTTAAAATTCTCGTTTTGATGATTCAGGAATGTATTATACTAAAACGACGAACATTAAAATAATTGTTTTTATGCTAATATTTTGAAAAGAACTTCTAACGTAAATTAGAAGAAAAATAGAAATATACATTCAAAAGTAGAGTTCAAATGTCTGTCTTTTTCCAGGAAGCAAAGCTGAACGCTTTTGCTCATATTTTGAGAGATACTGATGGTGACTTCTTCAGTCCTTATCAATATGGACGTTTGAATCTTGCCCTACGTATAAAAAAGTCATAGAGATGTTTCACGATCAAGAAAATCAAAAGAATTATTAGAGTAAAATCAAATTCAAAACAATATGAAGAAAAATTATCAATAGTATATAATAAATAGATAATATAAAAAAACTCTAAAATTATGTACTAAAAAATAAAATTTAGAATAATGCTACAAACATTAACACGTAAAGGGAAGGAAACAGTAAATGAAACTATAATAATTTATGAGGAAATGGAAAAATTAGAAATAAAACGATTTAATGCTGTAACAGGCTTCACATTGTGATGCATGGATATAAAGGTAATAAGGATCTAACTGTCTCAGTGCAATTATTTTATTACATAAAGATTAAAACCAAAACAATTAATAACAACAGCGAAAAATGACTATTATTAGAAAAGTAAATAAACAATAATAAAAATGTATAAAAAGTATATATATATATATATATATATATATATATATGTATGTAAAAGTAGTAAAGTATATATAGTAAAAAGTAAAATATCTATAAATATAATAACATTTTAAAAGAAGTAAGAAATAAAAAGAATTAAAAATCATTAGTAAAATTTGAATTATATATATATGAAGTTGAATTATCCTTTATTTTTGATAAAATTGTATTTTGGTTACATAATTCATCATGTTAAAGTTACTCTTTGGATATTTTAGGAAATCCCATAAAATGTGATTGCAGTCTTGAGTGGCTGACCCGTTTTGAATCCTGGACAGTGAATGGAGTATGTGAGGAACCACAGAATAAGAAAGGAAGCCAAATCAGAAATTTAACTAAAAAAGACTTCAGTTATTGTCAATAAATTTTGATGATACTGAAAAAAAAAAAGAAATTGCTTGTCATGTCTCGTAAATGATTTAGGATTCAATATCTTTACTCTTTCACACATGAACTCTTAACACTTTTGTATATTCAATATGAATCCTTCCTTTTTGTATAAGCAATATAAATCCTGATCCAATACAATACATAAGTTTTCTTTAGATTTTCAATGAATTCCAAAAGCCCATTAAAAGTTTACTGCATATTTTTATGAGGTTATATATTGTGTTGAATTGTATGGAATCAGTTGATACGTATGAAACAAAAATTAGTTGACATTTAAAAATGTAATAAAAGTTCTTAGAAAAGCCTTGGAGTATTTTTTATTGTAATCTCGAATTATTTTACAATATGTATAAATTTTATCTAACAAATATCGTGCATTTTCTAGTTTAAGCCAATCAGAATGTAAGCCAAGAGTATATTCATCCCCCCCCCCCTAAAATCTCCAGAATTCACATCCCGAATATAAGCCGCAGTTGTAATTCATGTTTTATAAAGTGCAGCATTAGTAACTATATGGAGGACAAAGAGCTCTATTTTATCCATGAAGTGGACATAAATTCTAATAGTATTGAAAGCATTGAAAGGGAATTTGATGAGTGATGCGGAACATCGGATCCTGAGAGAAACTTTTAGGTATTCATATGACTTCTTTTTTGTTTCTTTTTGTATAAAGGTTTCATTCAAATAATCCAGAATGTAAATTAGAAGACTACCGTAATGCTCCTCTTCCATTTTTATTTTTATGAGTATATTATCATAATGTTATTATTACTAATGTTCGTTTTGGTATTTTTCTGTTAGCCAAGTGCGAATTTCATTAACATCAATTTTTTCATTTGGATGACTATCTAACAATTCAGTATTATATATAAGCACTCGTGAAACTAAAAACAACTCATTTAAAAAAAATAATGATAATTTCATTTAGAATTATTTTCTCCATAAGCTATAGGAACTAAATAATTTATGGGTAAGTCACCCAACTGACTCAGAAGAGGAATGTATTTAAATATCACAAAAGAAGATCGCAGCTACACATTATAACAAGAAAATGTGTTTATTAACAGTATTAAAAAAATTTATAAGAAGTTTATAAATGGAGGACAATATAAGCTGATGACCTGATAGCTAACAAAGTAATAAAGAAGGGTAGTCCGAAAATGGAAGAACGATCCGGGTAACTAATACGGCGATTCTTCTCTGATTCATTGTTTTCCAATTCTACGAAATACAGCGGTAGAAGAAGGATTTTAATTTACTTCGCCTAGTTTGCTTTGTCAAAATGGCCGTTTCATTCTCATAGTGATAAGCGTGACGGCAAGCTTGAATTGTAAGCGATCACAAGTCGCCACAAGCTATAAACATGCTATATTTGACGATTTATCGTTTGCACGTGGCAAATGATAGAGTATTTACATATTTTTTTTTGTAAACTAGCCGATCCGTAACTTAGCTTATGTAAAGTTCCATAAATTCTGGACTTATACTCTGAAAAATCCGTACATAGCTGTTAAGAATTAAATCCTTATAGTAAGGCATAGCAATAATTTTTCGAACATTTTCCTTTTCAATTAATATTTGGTACGCAATTCAAATAAAATATATTTTCATTATCTAGAAAAGTGATGCGATACTGAAATAATTCAGACATATCATAATTACAGTTATTTAATTCACACGTAACACAAAATTTTCAATTGATTTTGATATAAATTAAAATCTTTAAAAGTCTTCTGAGACCTAGGTAGTCATGTTTAGGTAGTCATATCTAGTCGAGTAGTCCTGGTCTTGGTGTTTCCGATATCGCCGATATCGGAGATTCGCATCCTGATGCCACTAAGGACCCATAATGTAGTGAGGTTAATTCTCATTAAATCTGTTGAGGCTCAAGGACCTCAAGTCGGTGAGGCGCAAAAGTATGGATAGTTATGCTCCATATAGATTTCGTCATCGTCATGTGATCCCAAAACAAAATTTCGTGCTCCCAATCTAATGGCTCTCGTATTGCTTCTACATTAACAAGCAATCAAACAATAAAGTGACTTTAAAAATGTTTAATTTAAAATACTTCTGCCTCTTTTAATTTCAAATATATAGATGTCAATTTTTTTCTCACTGATTCTTCAATTTAAAGTATTATGTATGTTATACGCGTGAATATTAATTTCCTTTTATTATTATTATTCATTTCTATGGTGCAAATCGAAAGGCTCATCATTAACAAAATGATAATTTTTACGATAGGTATTTGCAGAAAATTAATTTCGTTAGTCATGTAAATGTATAAATGTTATTTGGGAAATCTTTCCCAATGTGCATTTATGAGTCAGATATAAAAAGAACAGCTCTGAATATCTAAAGGAATCGGAATGTACGATTCATTAATGTCATTTTAAAATTTAATTTTTTTCTCTTTCTAATAGTGTTTGAGGTTTGCTTATACCTTACTAAGAACTTAAGTTACAGGAATTTGAAATTTACTTGGTAGCTAATTTTCAATTGCATTTGAAAGTTTGTTTTTGATTTTTCACAAAATGAGTTTTCTCGACATATTCACATATGGTAACGTAGATATCAGAAACAGTTATGAACCAAATTAATTTAAATTTTGCAAGCATCTTTCTTATATAGTTTTTAAGAACCCCTATACTTCGATGGTTGTAAAATTGATATGTTTATAACAACAAAGGTGTAAATCATGTATTGTTATAACTTTTTTTTTGATTTTTCATTGTTATTTGGCTCGAAACACAATAAAAATTATAGTAATATGATTTTCATCATAAAAGTAGTACCAGCCCCTAAACTATTATCATGAATAAGATAAAATTTATAGAATAATGATATTTTTGTTTACTTTTGAGTTATGAGCGTTATTCTGATAATCAATTTATGTACTATTTTCAATATGTTTTCCACTCCAAATTTTTTTAAATTAAAAGCAGAATATCAAATGTGTTTTTACAGTTTTAGGTTATATTTTAACATTAAAAATATTTTGGTAGCAAATATCAATATATTTCAAAAAATTTTCTCCGAAGCTGTAAGGATATTTTAAGATGGTTCATTGTATTCTTTTGATCACTTTTACTTAGTTCTCTTACTGGCTCCTACTTTGTTCCCAATTGGGAGTAGTCAAGCCTTGTATGAAATGTAATGCAGTAGTGTTGTTCAAGTGTTTCTGTCATTTCGTGAGAAATGAAAATCCGGCCTTTCCTCACACATCTGTGATCTAGCAGTGACTGTGATATGAGAGTTTTTTCTTCCGTTGGCAAGAAAAATTCGCACATTATATCTATATATGTTCACCAAATCCTAATATCATTTGTTTATTCAAGAAAACGTATAGTTGTGTACTTTTTAAATACAGTAGTGATTTTCAAACATAAGGTTGTTGAGTTTTCCTCTGGTACTCTGTTTTAGGATTAACTTACTCTATTTAGTTCTTTCCTACCTAAATCAACGAAAACCACGAATTTTATAATAGAAAATTTTGGAAGTTAGATAGTAATGTTAATTAAACTATCAATCCGCTAAATTTTTGATTTCTAATCCCTTTTAGCTACAAAAAAGGGAAAAAATTCAATCCAGTTGCGACGAGATTTACGAAAGTTATTAGGAGTGTCCTTTTTTGTAGGATAATTTAGAATTATTAATATAAAATCAGCAGATTCGGTAATGATGGATTCAGATTAAAAGATTAAATTGTGGAGAACGTGAATTTCAGGAATTTTAACCAGTTTGGATTAAAAATTAAGAATCTGAAATGGAATTATTTTTTTGTAATAAAATCTTTGTCGTTTTGGAAAGTTATGATACGTATTTTACCAAATCCAGTATTATTTATGAGGAAATGCCTCTATAACTCCCGGAATAGCGCTGTCGAGTGTAGAGTAGCGCAGTATGCGCTTAAGGAATATCTTGTTAACATTTAGGATTCCCAAACGAACTGTTGTAACGTTTCTTTGCCAAAAGGTGTCAAGTGATAGGAAGCATTAGAAATTAACATCAAACATAACATATAGTTTTCCAAAAGTATTTCTACATATTTAATTTACTTAAAGGTAATAATTTCGTTTAAAGATATAAGAAGATAATATCCTTTGTTGCTCTATACTAACCCCCAACAAAACAGTCAATAAATGTAATATTTTACAAACAGGAATTTATTTTTGTTTGTCGTGAATGCGTAGCTATGAATACGATCGTGGTTCAAGGTGCAAGTATCGGTGTCAGGAATGGGAAATGGGATATTTAAAACCCTTAATTAACTCTCAATATCTTGCCCAATCATAATTTTACCTTTTGCTAAGGAGTTCTTACGAGTGATGTTCTTTCCATCACAAAATATGGTTACTAAAACTTTTCCAACCAACGAGACCTTTTGATGGACCTAGAAGTAACCTACTGTTTTGATGGTTTCTTGGCTTCTAGTGTATAATGAAGTATTCAGATCCCATCAGGATTATGACAAAAAGACAGCAAAACGACAACAACTCGTCAAGGTACCACTAAAATTGATTTGGAGACAGCCTCTATGAATTAGAAGATGATTCTTAATAATAGGAATAACATAAATAATGATTAATCGTAAAAGCATCTTGCTGAGATGAAAGTTTGAATTTTAGTACCGATTAGAGAGAGCTTCGCCAATTATGTAGGACGCGCAAAAGAGTGCTAGTGATCGGCAAGCACGCCAAACAGACGAGGTATAAAATAGAGTAAGATTATTTTAATTTTGATTAATAAAACAGCAAGCTCTATCTTTCTAGACGTACAGTAAGTTTCCTTTTGGATCTGGTTAGATGATCTCACTTAGAAATTATTCACAAACTCATTTCATCAGCTTGTTTTACCTGATCGGAGCATTTCAGTTCAAGATACACAATGTACTCTCCTCCCCGGAAACCTATCAGTGTTGATATATTCATCATAAGGGTAATTCCTTGGGTCCTTATTGGTTCAACTTATATGTAAATGACATTCCGCCGTACATTTTCACGACAGTAAACATGTACGAAGAAGACAGTCATATTCACTAGTTTTTGAAATTTGCGATCTAGTTAATTTCGCATTCAGTAAATATATAATTCTCTCAAAAAATGTTTTGACGAGTGGAAAAGCAAAATTAATGTAGAAAAGTTAGTATCTGTGTAACACCCGGCCGACCTGGACGTCCTCTTGTGCCATCACTAATTTCAAATATTAAATACTACGACACAAATAATTACAGAACCACCAAAACAACTTTCACAATTTATTAGTATATATTTACTATGACACCAATAATTATGCTCTCCAGGTTAAGTTTTCTAACACCTTAGTTCAACCCACCAATAATAATCTAACAGACTCTTACCAATGTCTTTTATCGACTGCAACTCCGAATCTGGAACAACTGCTGAAAATACTAGATAGAATCCCTTTTCCGAGTAATCTTTACTCGCACCTCAATACTAGTCTGTAATTCCGCCTTCCTCTTATATAGCACTTAGACTTCACCTCCTCTCACTACAACGCCTCTCTGATCCTCCTTCAGATACTCTACTCCTTCAGATGGAGTTTATATACTTCTAAATTCAACCGCTTCACTTCATTCCTAACTGCTTTGTATATTAATATTCTTCATAACGTTTCATTTTTGGTTGGGCAAAGGTTGTTTAGTGAAAGCAATTAATCTCAATTGAAAGTCCCCAAGGTTAATGAAAAGAAACCGCGAATAGCCCGATGTCACAACTGTCTATTTTACAAAGATAAAGAAACTCGTTGCTACTCCTATAATTTATAATACAAAAAATCCCGCTGTCCTAATCTACTAAGTATAAATGGCGACTATATGCATATGATGAACATTCCTGAAAACTCTTCTCCTGAAACTCTCTCTCTGAAAACTCTGAAAAATCCTGAAAACTCTACATTACATATGGTTATTAAATAAAGATGGTACATTAAAAATTCTGAAGTAAGGAAAGGTATTAAAATTCTTACTTTCCGTAAATATATTCAAGAGATTTCTAGTAAATTCTTTAATTCTACATAAAATATTAATATGCTAAATTTGGAGCAAAATGCAGCAAATCTTAGTCTCAACAAACTCAGAATTCATTTAAACTCAAACAAATCCGCATAAGCATTTAAATTCTTTTAAATTTTTCAATAAATTTCTCTTCCTCTTTTAATTTCTTTCTATAAATTATTTTATTAATATTCGTTTAATACGCTGACCAGGTAGTTCTACTCTGAACTTGCTTCGCCTGTGATTCGGTAACAATCTGTTGTCTAAAGCAAAAAATAAATTATGAGTATCACATTTATTATGGGATCGTGTTTAACAGATCAAAGCCCACAACAATAACACCAGCTTTCTTTATCTATGTCATCTGTCGTCAAAATCCTTTACTTTTTCAACTACCAACCTCATATACTTTATATAATTTATAAAGTGTTGTTTTAAAATAACTCCCATTTGTAAGAAAATTATTGTGAAGAATATTTAAACTATATTTTAATATGTGAGAAGATTTTTTTTAAGAAAAATGTCCTATTATTCTATAAAGAAAAAAAACTCTTTTTATACGATTTTGTGATTAAATTTGAAGATTTCCGTATTAATTTATTAAACATATACTTAGTATCCACCAGAAAAATTGGTTAGTATTTTTTTTTTCATATTCCTTCATTTAGCATTCTGTAGGTTTCAGGAAACTCCATAAAAACTCACCAATTTTGCGATTTTCAAATTCGGGTAAAGGGGTGAAGCTGATCTGCTTTTTCAATGAAAAAAGGCTATATTTAGTTTCCTTTAAAATGTAAATCATCGTTATTATCAATATTGATAAAAACCAAATATTATAACTGAATATTAAAATCAATTTCATTTTTATTACGAAGTAATATTACCTCCAACTATTCATTCAGTTAGATCTCAAATGGCAAATATTGCCTAAAGACATGCATGTGAGAAATGGGAAATGTGGGAAATGTGGGCATGCATGTGGGAATCAATTCTCCTCCAGATAGCTACATCTTTGCTCTAGACATCCCCAGAACGACAAATCGCTCGGAAAACATATCAAAGTTGAAAGGGAATCCTCGCGAAGACAAGTTGAATTGAAGATCTTGTGAAGGAGATCCAAATTTGAAATAACTTACCTTGTTTAGGTGGTCATTTGATATCTCCAAAAACCTCATGTTCATTTTTGCATTGATGTAGACTCTTGAATCCCATGAACAGTTATATTTATATGTAAATATTTTATTAATTGTCATATAGTATTGATTCTATAGCCTCCCCCCCTTCATCTGACACATAGGCGATTTTAAATGGATGCAGTGGAATGGAATATCTTTCCCAATGGATTAAACTTGACTTATATACACTAGATTAAAATTAATAAACAGATTTGATAAATTGAATTTATTAGTAGTGAAGTATTTAATACTGAGGTTGAAAATTAGTTAGCGGTAGAGAATTGAGCTGAAGCAAGCTATGAAGAAAGGAATAGTTACCATCTTGCCAATTTCAGAAGTTAATAGGGTCAGAGATTTCTATCCTCTTCAATAATTTTTTTAGAACTGAAACCCGATTAATTCTGCGAGAAAAACAATCTGTATTATTTAAAAGTTAGATCAGACTCATATAATGACTATTACCAAAGTTAGAGTGGATTAAGGAGTGAATAATGATTATTTGTATATTTAAATAAAATTACTTGTCTATCATCTGTGTGTGACTTTCTATTCTTTAAATAATAGTTTCGAAACTGTTTTAAATAAGATTAAAAACTGAAAATGAAGGAACTAATAACAAAGCATTACAATCCACTCAACTATAGCTTAATATAAAAAAAATCACCCTACTCAGAGTTTTACAAAGAACAGATTTAGCCACCAAATGTGCTAACTCTTATAAAATAATTAAATTATTTAGATAATTATTCGAATTGAAGCAAAAGATAATATGACAATGGAATGTAAATTTGATCGATCGATTGATCCTTTCACTCAAGCATTTATCATTAAAGTCACTCACTCACTAACTCATTCTCTCTCCCATTTACTAATTCATTCATTTAATCATTCATTCACTCACTCCTTTCCTCACTCTTTCATTCACTCACTTCACTCTTTCTCTTCTCGCTCTCGCTCATTTAATTACTTACTCCTACAGTTATTTACTTATTTATTCACTCATTCATTCCCTCACTCTTTCTTTCATTCAACCATTCGTTCATTATCTCATTCAATCATTCACACACTGATTCATTAACTCATTAGTTTCTTCATCGATTATCAAAGACATTAAGGAAATACTTTATTTAGAAAAGTGCTTTGGTGACCATTTTACCATTGTCTAAAACAGAAGCACGTGGGGTAACTGTAGATTTGCCATAACTGATTATTCATGTGATTCGAGTGGAGTGATTTATTTAGCCTATCACACCTACATGCATGACATCTGTATAGTTCATTAAAAATCCATAACACGTTTCTGAGAAGTAAAGAAAGGCGAAGCTATTTCAGAAGAATGGTTTTATACATTTCAATACACGTACAGTATATTGAAGGTCTTACAAATAACTACTAAATGACTCAATTATTTGTGAAGAAATGGCTAATAGTTTTTTTTCCAAAATTAATAGCCCTCATGGGCCTAACTTCTTCAGGTATGTATGGACATCACTCATCCGAGGCCCATTGTAATCTTTTTCCTTTCCTATGGGGTTTGTGGTTAATATGCGTAACGCGCCTGCGGGAACACCCTAGAGATCCTTCTCTATTTTCGACCCTCTCATTCTTGTTAGTCAATCCTTACTTTTTATTATTTTTTTAAATGTCCAAATCACAGTTACTTTTTGTTTGGAGCAGCATCGCTGTATCTGGCTCTAACACCATGAAACTTCACCATCACTCACTCAATCAAAATTTACAATTATTTAATTAAATTATTATTATTATTTGTTTTTCAGAAAATCCAATAAAAAGTGATTGCAGCATTCAATAGATCACAAAAGGAAAGGAATTTCAATACTTGATTAAAGAAGAATTCACAAATAGTAATTAAACAAAAATAATAATTCAATTACCAATAAATTTAAAAATAAATTAATCAGACTTATCTTTAAAAGCTATTAAATTTTTGAAAATGCATGCATTTTTTTGTTTTCCTTCAATTTCTTTATTGGAATTTTTCTTCGAGACAAACAGGAGGAGGGCGCTTATAAAGTTCCTACTTTTGATGACAAATGCTTTACTAAAAATTTGTGATAACATTATTAACTACCATCTATTAAATAGTGGGACACTATTTTATAGCTTAATTTTGTTTGGCAACAACTTATTGCCAAATAAAAATTTAAATGCTGCCGGTTCAAGGTGTCATCGTCAATTTACGTCAAGTTATCAATGTCTATGAGATCTGTATTTCAAATTACACACTGGGAACCTAGCAATAATCAAAGCAATCGATTGACTATGTTAAATCCGTTCCAAAGAAGCAGATTCATAAATTAATTGTGTGTTTATAGAGCAGGAAAGCGCGTCAAGTCTTACGAATCTGTGCCAAACATTTGTTTTGATACGACCAAAAGTTATAAATTTTTTCCCAAAACAAAAAAAAGGTTAACATTTAGATTAAAAAATATTTAATTATTAAAGATTGCGAGATAAAAAATAGATCTGAAATGATTAGTTCGATCACTGATAACACTATTTTAGGGTTTAACAATTAAATATAATTTAGAAACCGCATTTTATATAAAAACATAGGCAAATTGTAGAGGGGATTTCGCACACCAAGTCAGATTGTTATAGAACAGCTGATTTAAAAAAAAGTTTTAAGATCATGTTGAAACACCGGACACGTAATAAAAATGTGATGAAACGTATATGAGAAATGATAAAAAGAACACTAGGGAGCTGATTAATCTAACAAAAGATACTTAGGCATAAAGCGTGTATGTTCCACTCATAGACGAATCAACTTGGCATCTGCTCTTCGCGTTAGAACATTTTAGCCAAGCTCCAATTTTAGGCTTCAACGAGGGATGCTTGTTGTGAAATAGAAAACTCCACATTTCTTGCCATGCTGTTTCAATGACTTTTAAAATGAAGCGTTTCATGTTAAAAAAAAGGGACTGCTCTTTGCAGAGGATTCGCAGCCAATCTTTCAGCACAGTCCACTTGTTCATCGTCAAAAATTATAACATAGCTATTACATACATTCAAACAAAATTTGACATCATAATTTTTTCTTTAGAGATATCCTATATGATGTATGCTTTATCAATTAGCAAAGGGTGACTCTGATCATCCAAATTTTACAATGTTTGCAATATACTCATGCCATCAGTATGTGTAATGAATTTATAAGAAATGGAATTTTCAACCACCTGAAGGGTACAGCTTTAACTGGATGAAGATAATAAATTGGATGAAAAATTAGAGTGGTAAGTTATTGATAAACGTAACTGGTAGCTAAAAATAGATTGGTATATTATGGAAATAGATTGGATCGATCACATATAATATGTAAAGGGTTAAAATAGTAGACATGATTTGGAAATTCAATTTTGTATAAAAATAAAAACAAATTGTGGTGAGGTTAAATATCTGATATTGTGAAGATATAATTATTTGTTTGAGAATATGTCCTTATATACACTTTCTGGATGCTCTTTTCGAGGAGCTGGAGTTTAAACCATGCATTTATTGGAGAATAAATTTTAATCATATGTATGCTCTGACAAAATAAGTCTAGAAACCGAATTTCCTTACAATTGATGTATTTTTATAAATGCTTCTTTTCTTGTGACTTACTTGCATACAATTGTTTTTAGTCAAAAATTTATACTAAACAAGTTAAACATACTCTCTTTTGAAAAGATAAATGAAATGAATAATATTTTCTTTTTTGAAAAATACACAGTTTACTATTATTTTAAGAAAATGGGTATAAATTCAAGAAAACGGGAAACATTTAATCTTGTTTTGATGTAAAAATTTTCTTTATTAATATTTTTGATTATAATCCCAATACTACATTGTTAGCTGATATATCCAAGAAATGTGTGACAGAAGTAAGGAAGAATGGATAGCTGATATGCAAAGAAAGGAATATTAAGTTGAGAGAATTCATTGCTGATATCGATAAAATTATTTACATAAAACTAGGAATCATGGCTGAACAGTATAAATGCGCAAGTAGATATAAAATAATTGTAAGTTAAGTTTGATGAGAGTTTTTATCTCACCGTTTCATCGAATTTGTCCAACGAAGAAACAAAATGAACGAAAACGATAAATTTAGAGATAATGTAGAAAATTAGCAAATGGAATTAGCAATAGATTATTCCAAAACTATTTCAGTACTAATCGTCTTTTTAATGGTTCTGATTCAGAAACAAATTTGAAGAGGCAAGCCAGAATTCAAATTATGCAATTTGTTCTCTTTAACTATCCTCTTAAGAAAGAAAAAAGGAATATTGTTTGACAACTTAACGAAAAAATACGAGTAAAGTGTAATAAGATGAAAATTCTTCCTTGTTTACAAATTAAATTATTTATACTCGAATACTTTTTTTAAAATATTGTCAATTGTATATGAACACAAACAATTAGTATAATAAAATATTTGTAATTAAAATTATACAAAGGTAAAAATACATGTTTCAAAATGAAATGAAAATGGTAATCTATATTTCTTGCATATTTATGCAATTTTATTTATTACTATTTCATTTAGAAATAAGGTTTATTATCTTGCGTTGTGCTTACACATTAAACGAGATCTTGTGATAAAACATATTTACGGACTTTTGAAAAACTTTCCACTAGCTTTTTTAAGACATTGTATTTTGCTTGTACCAATAAAAAATATTTTCTGAACTGAACTTACTTTTGAGATAACGAATTGCTGATGATATGTCTGATAAAGTCATCCAGTTAAAATGTACCAACTTGCAATGAATATTACTTTCTTTTTTTCCTTACGTCTTTTAAGGTCATCTAGACCAGTAACTTGAGTATTTTTCTTGCATGTGCGTCTTCTTTATCACGCGCGGCTAAAACATTACATGTTTAGAATTAAAGTTCAGTCTCGCAATAATCGATGTTTGTTTCCTTTAATGATAACATATGTTTCCTGAAATTACAGAAATATCGCATCTTCTTGTTTCTTGGAATATAATGTATCATATCGATTATTACTCTAAGCCAATTAGTTCAGCATAATTTACTTTAATTAACAGTGCTCTGTAAAAATTTAGCCATTAAGACTTCTTATATTTCACGTAATATATAAATTGCTATTTTAAGTTCCATAAGGGGATTGGATTCTTACCAGGATAAAAATAGAAACGCTTAAGACAAATGATATGCAATGCAATATACATGAAACAATATAATCTAAGGTAAACGATATACACAAATTTCCATAAATATATTCGAACCAAGAAATAGTTGTTATTATAAAACGAAATTTTACATAGGTAAGAACAATGTTGATGTAAATGATTACAAAATCGAAACAAAATGATCATTTACTGTAGGAAAAAATTACAAATGAATGGAGGTTTTTGTACCGATGTGCCACCTCTAGCATTAATGCATGATGTGATACGGTCAGGAATTGAGGCATTCAAATCCTGTGTGATATCCTGCAACATATCGTTCCACAGTTGCTGTAAGAGTACCTTTAATTCAGCCAAACTCGCAGGCTGTCCAAATTGCCGTCTGAAATGATCTGAGATGTGCTCGATCGGTCACAAATCTGGAGTCGAGCAGGCCGCTGAAGGGTAGAAATGTAGCTGAGCAGTCCTGATAAACCCTTGCTGTATGTGGGCGAGCATTGTCCTGTTGAAAAATGGCTCTTGGGAGACCTGCCATGAGTGGCAACATATGTGGCTGAATATTGTTACGAACTTATCTATGGGTTGTAATGGTGCCAGGGATCAATATTTGGGGATGATAGTGTTTCGTATGCAATGGTGCCCCAAACCATCACACTAGTTGTGGGAGCGGTGTGCCGCTCTACAGCGAAGGCAGGATTGAGGCATTCACCACGGGGACTTCACACACTTACACGATTATCATCACTGCCCAAATTGAAGCTAGATTCGTCGCTAAAAATTATCAGATTTCATTGGGTTGCAGTCCAATACCATCTAGCACGACACGACTCCAAACGGAGGCGACGGTGAGTGGGTGTCACTGGCAGTACATGTAATGGGCGCCTTGATAGCAACTGTCTTTCAGCCAGGGGCGTTACGATGGTACGGACTGACACAAAGGCTTATAGTGAAGGTGTTGCCTGTGTATGGATTTTGGACAATGAGACAGTTGGTGCTATGCGTGCGTGTCGGATGATGTGACGGTCTTCTCAACTACTGGTCTGTCTAGGGCTTCCTGAGCCTGGTTACCGTGTAAGAGACCTCTCTCTTGTCCTATGGTCCCAATACCTCCTCACAGTAAAGTCAGAACAGCCTAGGTATCAAGCTACTCGTTGAACTGACCATCCGGTTTCTATTACCCCTATGATTTTTCCCGAATCGAACTCTGACAGATGCTCATATTGTCTCCGATGGTGGCGTAATGGCATTTCTAGTTAAAAATTGTCCCTCTGAAACAGATTAAATACACTCAAACAAGCTCTGCTTACTTGTTTTATAATCCAAGGAGAAAGAAGTTCAACGCCCTCTGGTGGTATTACACAAAGCTAAATCACGCTGCTTTTCTTATCATTTAACATATCTGCCTGATTAGTAGCTTCAAAAAATGTTCATGGTAATGAGTATACTCTACTCAAAAAAATAATTCATTAAAAATGTAAAATATCCTGTTTATCCTCTTTTTTAAAATTTGTAAATGCCATTCTCCTCAAATTTCAATGTACTTTCGTTTTCACTCTACAGAACGAATAGTTCTTCATAGTTAACTTTTTGAGTCTCAATTAAGGGAAAAAAACTTTTTTTTCAGAAACATTCTAGGTTTCCGACAGCGGTCTCTTTTCCTGCTTTGAGATTTGCCACCTACGCGTGTGTTTTGTTCGCTTCTGTTTTCTGAGACAATATTGATTGTTTCAATGTTCGTGCATGTAGCGTACGCTTGAAAATATTATCAGTATCAATACATATAGAGTAATATATAAAAATGCTTGAATTCCATGCCAGCATTAAGATAATTTTCACCACTACTACAACAAAACCAAATTCGATATTTTTAATAATTCAAAGGAATTTCATGCTTCTATATACATACCTCTATACTAAATTTTGTGCAATTATCGTACAGTTGTATTTTAAAATTAAATAATTACGAACACTACTGATTACAAAATATATAATGCCATTCGTGGAATTACATATTTAATGTTCAATTACTTTATTGATATATTGGATTATTAATACATTGATTAATGTTATATTAGATGCAACAGGACAATTTCTTCGGTAAATAAACTAGTGCTATTGCACCACATTTAAGCTACAAATACAAAATTGTTAACAAAATAATATTACAAAGATGTTAGAAAAAAAGTAACACCATCCGCAGAATAACATGTTTTATGCTCAATGGTTTCAATAACAGATTGGTCTATTAATGTTACATTAGAAGAAATAGGGGCTTGATATTGGCATCTAAACTGGAAACATTGTGCTAGTGTCAAGTCCTGAGAACAAAATTAGTAAAAAAAAAAGAACTAATTCAGATTTTCACCATTCCAATTTGCAGAATTACTTTTGACTCCTAATTATGTACAAACAGTTTCAATTACTATATATATATATTCAGATTGTATTCTTTCAATCGTATATATATACCATATCATTAACCTTTCAATTTTCAAAGTGTTTTCAACAATATTTAAAAATAAGTACAAATGCAATTGTTAGAATTTCTTTAAGTCAGATATAAAGCAATCATCTACCCCTCTGCACTGTTGTAGAAAAAAAATATTATTCTCATTATTTGTTTTTGCAATTTCTTATCACTTAGCATATACACAATTATAAGAAAAACTTGAAAAGTGGCAGACATGGATCGAGTTACGTGTTTTGATAATACTTTTTAATCGCATCCAGTATTTCGCTTCTAGATAAAGATTTCAGCTACAAGCAATATAAATAATGATACGTAAGTTAGATTTTTTAATATTTTAAATTTTTTCCGAGAGAATTTACTTGGACACTGTTTTATTTCAATTTTTCTGTTGCCTCAAAATGTATACGAAATGGTTCACAGTAGGATTGTATATATTTTTTTCACTTCTATGCTCTGCTGTCGTCAAAAGCATATGTCCTCCACAAGAGGACATATATCCTTGTCGCTGTGAAACGCCATTCGATCCAGCCATTGTATGTGCCAATATAACTAAAATGGAAACCATTAGAGAAGTATTCGAACATTCACATGGGATAATATTCAAGAATTTTGTTATAGAAAACTCAGCATTACAGTTCTTACCTGCATCTTCTTTAATTTCGAAGAGAATCAGAGGTTTGGCGATAATCAATACCACTCTAACTGGCCTTTTTGATGAAGTGCCATCGTCTGCTAATACGGTTGAAGTATTTTTACTACAGAATGTAATCATACAGCGTGCTATACAATGGAATATGCTTCAAAAACTCACGAAGCTCTTTCATATACAATTTATTAATCTAACAATTAAGAAATTAGGTAAAGAATTCATAGGTAATATCAATCAAGGAATAAAGGTTATTTTTCTATCTCAGAACAAACTGTCGAGTTTAGCTGACGGAGTTTTTGAAAATTTGAATGCCCTGGGGTGGTTAACCATCATTAACAATGAAGTCAAAATTCTTAAAAGAAGTATGTTTCCAAGACCTGCAAGACTCAAGCATCTTGATCTTTTGTGAGTATGCTATTTTTTTTTCTTATCAAAATAAATTTTAAATGATTCATAGTTTAAAAAGTGAACAAAGTAAAGAATGTTTCTTTTCGGATTTTATTTTGTTATAGATTTAAAATTCAGAAAGCAAAGTTGATTGATTATGTGTTTCTGGCGAAAGAGCCAAATCTGGCTTATGTACAGCAAACTATTTTTGATAATACTACAAAATCTAATTTTTTTTATTTGAAAAAAAAAAAAAAAAAAAAAGATTAAATTTAGGTAAAAAAAAATTTATTGGTAAGCAATTTGTAAAATGCTCCGGGAATTAAAAATCGATTTGTGAACTAAATTGATTTATATATATTTAACAAGTTAAATTAATCACAGGTACAATTTAAAGGATTCAAACCTTAAATATGATTAAATAGGGTTTAGAATTCCAATTTTGTATATAAGCGAAACCAAATTTGAGAAGGGGGAATCTCTTACAAGTCAGACAACTGTAGAACATATGAATTAAATGAAATTCGACGATATTCAACTAACTCTGGATATACAATTAAAATGTGACTGATTGATTATGTGTTTATAGCACAAAATCCCCAAATCTGACTAACCTGTGTCAAACATTTGTTGATAAGATCGCATGTAATATTTTTTTTCAATATCATAAAAGGCACAAGGTAAGATAAAAGTTAAATCGGTACACGATAAAAATATTTGTAATTAAAAAACATTTCTAAAAAGATTGATTGGTATAGAAAGCTAATAAATTGATTGCCCACAGAGAAAAGCTAAAGAGGTAAAATTTACATATGGTATGAAAATCAAATTTTGTATAGAAATGAAAATAAATTATATGTGTGTGGCAGGGGTATTTACCCCCCACTACAATTTACTTTGATTTAAAATTTAGTAAGCGAAGTAAATTGCTTCTATTAATCCGCAAAGTTTAATTTTTGTGAAATAATTCGAAAGTAAATAGAATTTAATTTGCTGGTATCAAATGTGTGTAAATTGCTGAAAAATTAAATGTTTTCTTTTTAAATTTTTACGTAAGAAAAATATTTAGTGTATGTGGCAGGTAACCTACCACACGTTACCCTCCCTCATAGTTTGCGAATTTTGTTTAATTAATTTATTGTAGTCGATGACGATGTCTGTTCTTAGTGTTGTCTCAGAAAATTTAAAAATTGAATTTTAGATTACAAAATGATAAAATTGATCACATAGGATCCACAGCAAATTATTTACAAAAATTTATTGAAAACATGTAAATGTTATAGTGAAAGTATATTTATTATTACAACGATAAGCGATATATTTAGTTTTAAGAGAGATTTCACATAAAAGGAGTGCCTTCTATTCCCAACCATATAATTTATTGAAACGTCAATTTTCTGAGATTTGAATGTGAATTTTCATAATTTCTCACTTAAAATATAAAAGTTTAATTGATTGGAAAAAACAGGTTTAGTAATTTTAATTGCATGCTCAAATTCTACTTTGTGACCTGTTTATGAATTTTAAAATTTTTAAATTGCTGGGTATATTGAATAATTTAAGAAAATTTATTATTCTTTCATTTAATAACAAGAATATATTTACATTTACATTAATATATATTTATTTTATTAATTTATTTTTTTGCTTTTGGTATATGTAAAGATTAATTTCGATAATTTTCATAATTTGTGACTATTTTAATATTTTATCTTTTGCTTTAGTTTTAATATTAGAAAGTTAATTTATTTTTTATTGCAAAATACACAGACTTGATTGTTTTGTTGTTAAAAATTCGTATTGCTTTTATACATTAGAATTTTTTGAAGGATTATAATAGTATTCCTTTAGGGTGTCATCTCCTTTAGATAAGTACTGCATCCCGCACCCAAGGGACACCGGTGGAGGTTTTTGCCCCACCCCCCCCACATTTTTTCTTCCTTCACCTAGACCAGGCCTGTCCAATTCAAAAGACTTTGCGGGCCGCTTTAGAAACGCATTTTATATTGGCGGACCACATTATATATATATATATATATATAAGATACATCATTTTTTAATATCCACTACAAATTAATCAAAGTTCAGATAATAAAGTCCACAAGTTTTCCAAATGAGCCCTTATTCCATACGTTGTTGTTCGTTGAGCGAGAGGCAATAACTGTATTAATGATGATACGGTAATAGTTATGTCGGCCAAGTCAGCTGAAACGAGACAGAGAGCGCGAAGTTTGAAATTTACATTGTGGCGATGAGCAGCACAGTGTCTCCTGCACTGGCGAGGCGAAAAGAAAGCTTTTTCACAGTGCATCAAGTTTAATGGTATTGATTTTCCTCTCTAGACGCAAGGCATAGGAGTGGGTATTCTTAGAGACTTCAGCTATAGTCAGAGAGTTTATCATGAGTTATTTCTGACTGATTTATAACCAGGGAAAAGCGGATTAAATAAATTTTATGCGTGCATGATCTAATAAATAAAAGGATAATTTATAAACATATATCTCTGTGTGTAGATTAAGGTTAGTTCTACTGTATAGACATTAAATGTATTTGTACGAAATGTAATTTTAAAATTTGTCCTTCAGTTACAACAGTGCTAAATAATTAGCGATTGATAGATACCGAATAGTCAGGGTATTTGGAATCATACGCTTCTGGGTCAAATATATCAGGCTTGCTGCAAATAGATTGGTTGCTACTATTTTGTATGATCAACGCGTGATATTCCCTCCTCGCATCTAGTATTGTGCACCCATGCTCTTCACTGGTTAGGATACATTGCGTATGGTCCCCTAATGTAAGACGGCCAAAGAGCATTTTAAAATGATTTAAATTTTGTGATTGCTTAGAAAAAAAATTGTGACGTTAGTTGAAGGATCGTACTAAGATATTCCCATGGTAATGGGATATGATGCGAACAACTTAAGGCGCAATATTCTTTGGTACTTTTATATACAATAAGAAAAAACTTTTGTGTGCTATAATAAATTTTGGTTCAGTTATCCGAGTTCTGAGGGTCACTGGCTGACATCGGAGGGAGGGGGGCATATGCGCCCAACAGGCCGTGGTTTGCCATGGTCACATAATCATTGTACAGACCATTATCAGTCCGGATGTTTATCATGTGTGGCATTATGTAAGGAAGAAAGTGTTGTTCTGGGGATACCTTTTAAGTTCCCTTTGGCTCGTGCTTCGTTGTAGACGGTAGCAGGGGTGAGGCTATTCCTGTCAGTCGGCTGGTAATAGCTTCTGAGAAGCGCTTCTCGATCACCAAAGTTTATACTTAAGGATTAGTGTTGTTGTTATAAGTACCTCGGCTGAACAGGTGAATCTTCACCCCGAAGCTGTCTATACTTAAGTGTCATCTCTGAGGTAAGTGCCATGCCTGGCAGTTGACAGATGAAGGCTGTTTTTCATGTTGGGCTGTATGGTGGGTGGTGGAAAACTGGAATTAATAATAAAAACTCCTTATGGATCCAAAAAATATGTGTTCATAAATTTCTTTTTTTATTTTGGAGAAGGAGCAACAAATTTGCAACTCAATAAAACATTTTTTCCTTTGCGCCACGAGGGTGACTTATCTCCGGAATTTTCTTCCAACTCATTGAGGCACGCTGTATTATCTCATTTCACTCTGCTCGTTTTTTTTTCAATAAAAACACCTAATACTTTTAAAGCAGTATCTTCATTTCTGATCGATAAGGCCATGCCCAGCAATACAGGGATTTTAAAAACTATTCGAAAAAAGCGTTTTGGGAACTAGCTCCTTTAAATTTCATCATAGAAACAGATTTCATCCCTTATAAATCTGCATCGCATGAGCCATTTTGACATTAGTGTCATCTCTCATAAAATCATCAATTCTTCCAAAAGAATAATCTCTGATGAAAGATAACGGATTTACTAAATGTGTCTACAGATAAAATACTTGACACAAGGTCGAACCTAAGAATATACGAAGCACATCGTATTACGATTTCATGATATCGAAAGGTTCTTCCTTACTTTTTTGACGCCAGAACTACCAGAGTAAATGAAGTGTCCTCACCTTTACTATCCGATAAGACCGTATATACTAAATCCACTGCTATATTTCCAGTGCCAAAGATATAATCCTTCAAAAACCATCTAATATGATCATTCAAAACCCAAGCCATGTTTATTGTGCTAAAGTAGGTCATGACAGAACGGAATGTCACTTAAGAGATCATTATGTGATTTGTAACGACGGTGACCATCCTTCGTATTCCCGTTATTTTTCTCACCATGGAATTTTGATGAGATTACTATAGTGAAATTAATAAACAAGATTTCATATCCAGAGGCTCAGCGAATGGTATCTTCACGCATGCCAGTCTTTAACATTTATTGTGTGTGCTATAGCCTACACCGTTTATCATATTTTAATTACATGTCTAGTGTTCATCATTATCGTAGCACATTGTTTTCAAATCATGAGTTCTACAATTATCTGATATGGGGAGGAAAGCCCCCATCGTAATTTTTTACTGATATTGTTACTAAAGGTCCCCATATTCGTTTAAAATTAAAACGTGTGATACAAGACTGACTCGATTTTAAAGTTTATTTCTTTTGTATGAGACCACTTTTGTGAGATTCCTAAAGTAATAATCTGTATCATTTATTGAGTTAGCAATAGTTTTTCAACCCACTTTGTAGCAGTATATATGTAGGAAATTATCCTTTTTTAAATTCTGTGTTCCATTCAATAAATTGAATAATTTGAGATAATACACCAGGTAGTGTCTTATTATTAAATGTATTGTACTAACAATTTATCAAACATTTGCATTTGTTTATAATTTCTATATTTTACCTTTCATTTCCTTTTTAATTATTGTATGATATTATGAATATTTTGAGTTTAACTTTATATTTCTGATGTTTATGCAGGTTTCTTGAGTACCTTATTTATGCATATTTTTAAACAGACTTTTATTACGAGCAACTTGCTCTTAAGAGTACAAAGGCATGTAAGAAATAGTAAAATATTGCATTTGTGATTCCGTCTATTTATGATATTTATCTATTACAGTTATAAATACAGCTAATACTTTTTTATGTTTGTCCCTAATAATGATATTATAATCATTGTTTGAGCTTTTAAGTAATTTTAGTCAAAAACGGTTTTTTCCCTCTTAGTTGAATATAGTTATAATTTTTGAGACATATTTATGTAAATGTTCCATTTAAAAAAATGGTACCTTAAGAAAATTTAAAGGTACCATTTAAAAAGGCAAAAATTTAAAAGGTACATTCACACTAAATGTTCCAATTTTTTTACCCTTCTGTAAAGGAAATTTTTTTCTCTCTAAGCAATACCTAAATTTAAAGAAGTAATTTTAATATTTAAAAAAGAAAAAAATAAATTAAAATTTCCGAAGCCACAAAGCTCTACAAACTTCTAAAAGAAATTATATAATAATATGAATCAAAAAGTTGACTTTACATTGTACATTGTTGTATATATGATGAGTAAAATACTCTGTATATTTAAAAAATACTTTTTAAAAACATTTTTATTTGTATGAAATTATTTTTATAGTTCGATAAAATGGTTAAGATATCTATAAAATGATTAAATATAATTATATTAGGCACACAAAAATATCTAAGCTGTACTAATATTTTTAAAACATATGAATTTTATATTTATTTTAAATTGTGTTATCTATTGAAACGCAGAAAAAGGTTGACCTGCTATAAAAAGGTTGAAATTAATTATTAGAGTCTGAACGTAAAATAAAGATTTTTTTTCGAAAAAACATAGAATATTTGTTTTTGGAATTCTTTGGAGAATACAATGTCCTTCAATTGCAATGAAGAATGAAGAATAAACTTATTTTCACTCATCTAGAACCTTACAGAACGCTTGTAAAACTTGCTGCCCACGGATAATATTTTTGTGGTCAAGACAATGTAATACTCTCTCTGTTCCATAATAATAGTAGCAATTCACGAATTTAATTTGTCCGATAAAAATAGTAGAAAATGAAATAAATATAGAGCGTAACATTTATTATCATCGAACTAGATTAAATTAAACAATAAATTTAAAGTGTTTCACCTAATTTTTATTTTAAGTATTCAGATAAATTCTGAATTTTTCAATAATTTCGTTACTGCATTAAAATCCGTAAATCTTCCATCAGGAAGTATTTTTGACTCAAAAAATTCTACGCCATCACTTTTATTCTTCTCTGCAAGAAATTTATCCGTTCTTGAAACTCGTTTTATGGATTTTCGTTTTTTCCAAAATTTGGAATGATGTAGAATTGGAAAGTTCAATGGCCTGAACTTTTCATTTTATAATGCCTCTTCTGCTAAGAAGAATATGTATTCAAGTTATTCTCCATATTCTTTGCCTTCATGTTTTTCAAATAAACAACATCAGTATAAGATTCTGTTTGACAATTATTTTAAGAAGCAAGTTTTCAAATTCATGATATAGTCCTTCTTTTTCAATTAAATTGTTTTGGTGTTAATGCAATTACACCTTTCTGAAACATTTCGATTTTCTTTTGATACAACAAGAACAAGATAATCACAACTCGAATTTTGCTTGAAAACTCTCTTATTTATCTTACTATTACAATGCGGTAATTTTCATCTGAAATGAAACAGTTGATTTCGATCAGCGCATTTAGAAAAATAATAATAATTCTAGACAATTAGGATAACCATAGCTCTTAAAGCTGTGTCAAAACAAATGGCAGATAATATGTAACATTATTTCGAGTGATTGATTGATTGAATGCGTGTTTACGGCGCATTAGCCAAATGTGGTTAATATGCGCCAAATAGCTATTGATAAGACCACAAGTTATAATTATTTTTGCAAAATCATAAAACACATGAAATTTAGATTAAGGAAGAGATTAGAAAAAGGGTGGAAAAAATAATTGTCAATTAAAAATAGATTGATAAGCAATAGATTTTCGAAAAAAATTAGTTTGATCTCTAATAAATGAAAAATGGTCAACATCTTAAATATGATTTAGAAATTCAATTTTGTATAAAAATGCACACAAATTGTGAAGGGTTTCCCCCTATTAAATCATATATTGCAGAATAGACGATTTAAAGGGAAAAAAAAATGCAAATATCGTGATAAAACTCCGGACATATAATTAAAATGTGATGAACATGTCAAGAAGGACACTCTGGAGCTGCTTTACCCAGCGAAAGGTAGTTAAATCTTGTACGTCTAATTTGAAGACGGGCCATCTTGACATCAGCTCTTAGAATTGGAACATAAGGCTATGCTACAATATTAGCATTCTAGGAGTGAAGCTTGTTTTTAATCCTAAAGCTTCACGTTTCCTGTGAAAATGTTTCAATGATTTTTAGTCCCTTTTAATGTCAAGAAAAGGGAAAGAAAATTGCCGATTTAGTAATTGAATTTGTAGCCTATTCTAAAGCCAAATTAACTTGTTCTTTGCCTTAAATTCCTACGTGGCTATATATCCAAAAAAATTTGTTATTATAACCTTTAATGTGAAAATATCCTGCGATGTACGTGACATCAATCAGCACAGCTGATCATCCAAATTTTCCAATGTTTGCTATATATTCCTGCTGTCAGTATGTATAATGAACTTACAAGAACTGGAATTTTCCTCTAGCCGAATCTCACAGTAAATGGCGAAAGTCTAGGCTGTATATATACTACAAGAAGTGTCTACCTGTAACTATGCGTACGCCATTAAATAAGAAAGCAACACCGACGTATCTAGTTCTTTTCGAACCGTCCGTGTATGTAGGAATAAATCCACATACTGACAACAGTGGTAATGAAAGAGGCGTTGGAAAACGATTGGAGGAGTTGTACACTTACTGTACTGGGGAATCAGGTTTAGGTATTTACCCCATCTTTGAAAGCTCCAAGATGAAGTAACCTGCATTACGGAAAGTTCATTAGTCTGAGTTCCACCATAATGCCGTTGAAAAGTCAAGAAACGCTGGGAAAAACATATCACTTTGTAAGTTGATTATGTAGAAAAGCCTTAAATATAATAAATGAAAATTGAGATTCTATCTCGATTATTTTTATTACTAATTAAAGCTTTACGATTTCCCCGGATAATAATTAAACTTTTACGATACTGCTTATTTCATTCTACGTCTTTCTGAAATCAAAGAAAAGAACATGAATACCTACTGTTTGCAATATTGTGTACATAAGGATAAGTTAATATGCAGAAAATATTTTATCCAGATATCTCAATTATTTCTTAGCAATAATTTATGTAAAATGAGACATGAAGTATTATTTATGTTATGTTGCTATACGGCATGTTATATATCCGTATGGGACATACAAAATCATATCAATATGAGAGATTGTTTTGTTCAGAGTCCCCGTGCAGTAGTCATGGAAGTATGGTTGGTTGACTGTATTTGGTTTATTGGCCCAAGGATCTTCGAAGACAAGATGTGCCGAATATTTTTGAAACATTTATAATTTTTTTATGCTTATGGTGTATTCCCATCCAAAATGTTAAAACTAAAATACAGATGGTTATAAATCAAATACAAGATGAATAAAACCAGTTAAAGTAAAAATGATGAGAAATGCAGTTCAAGGCATACTATTATCAGTAAAATCACGTGTTGATTTCATCTTAAGGAGAATGGACAGATTTTAGAAGAAAGTGCTTCGTACATAGTCCGGAAAGATGAATAATATACATGTTCTGTAATATACATGGTACAAATGACATTGGGAATTATTGATTGGAGGTTTCTGCAGCAGAAATCAACTATGGCCAATCTGTGCCAAACTTTTGTTTATAAGACCACATGAAATGTGATCTAATTTCATATAAAAACGTATGCAGTTTGTTGTGTGGTTTCCCCACCAAGTCAGACAATTGCAGAAGAGATAAATTAAAAATGCGAAGAAGATAATGAAACTCCAGACATACAATTAAAATGTAATGAATAGAGTATGAGACACGACACTGACTTAATACAACTAATTATTTCATTGAACATTCCAATACTCATGTTACTAATGAAAAGTAAAACATTTTGTGGACTTTTGAAGATGTGAAAGGATAATGTAGCATACATATGGATTTTTGGCTCGTTTAGCAGCGCTGTCCACTAAGAAATTATCAACCAGGTACATGACTTAGAACTGAATAAGATCCACAAGCATATACCGCATTTTAAACGTATTTGAGTTCGATATTGACGACTCAGATCAGTATCGAAAGAGTTTAGCAATTTAATGTTTATAACACCAACATTTATCTGTGATATTAAATGTAGTAGTGTGTATAAGAATATCACGAGTTTTCTCAAACAGAAGATAAATCAAAAAGAAAGTTTGTTTGAATATTAACAAAAGTAATAGCTAACCCATAACGGAAGGGATACAGCTCATAATATAAATTTATCACATTAATATAGAATACAGTGACAAATTTTTCATCAACCTCGTAGATATTTGTGCAAGCAAGATTTGAGAATCCAGCAAATGGCCACAGAGAACTATGGTTTGTTGCGTTGGTTCGATATGCCTTTTACTAATCCTGAGTGAACTCGGCCTGTCAAGTCCATCGATGAAAAAAAGGAAATCCGGCCAGGTTCAGGAGGGAAAATAAGTTTGACATTTGATGGCGGATAGTAGTCGCATCACCAAAACAAACTAATTCTTATATTTTTCTACTGTGTTTTTCTGATGGTTTGAATACCAATACCACAAGTTTGAACACAGAACACTGAAAACTTGCGTATTTGCACATGCAGAAATAGATTATTCTAAAGTGCCACCTTATGAAAAAATGATAATGTTTTAAATGGTTCAAGGAGTTCCGCCACAATGATCAGCAGAGCAAAATATTGCATCCTCCGTTTACAAGTATAAAAACAAAATTGCATTTTCAAAGGCTGAAAGCATGAGTGAGAGTGAACAGCGTAGAACACATTTATTGAGTCAGTGTGTGAAATAAATTATTTAGGACGAATGATGATGGAAAATATGATCTAAAGCAACTTTAACGGTTATGAACTCGTCAATGAATACCGAAGGAAGGGATAGTACCTAATAATTTAAAACCTTATGTTCGGCTATAATTCCGCAACCCATAGCGTCAATAGTTTTCGAGAGTGAACATTGTTGTAAGAAGGGTATTGAGCTACATGTCTGCAAAAAGGTACTTAAATAAGGGGAAATTTCTATAAATCCATAAAAGTATGGAATCAAAATTATAGTAATATTTTTGGCAATTATAAAAGGCTTCCACAACTATGTGAAAGATAATTTCGTAACTAACCAGAATCATGACATTATGAAACAGATTCAATTTAACTTTATAAACTTAAGAGTTCACAAAAGAACAATTTATTATGTTTCATTATTATTAGAGAGCCAAATGATATTACGTATCATGCATCACTGTAAAATATAATATAAAATCTATTGAAAATTCTTCAAAACTGATATTGAAATATAAAATGACGATAATTGTGCATTATGTATGTTAAAGATATATAAATAATTAATTTGTAATATTTATATAATTATTTGATAAATAATATTTTTACTACCAATAAGTTTGTTCATAAAACAGCAATACGACTGCGAGTGATTGTGAAGGTTACAATGATAAGCAACACGAGGGCAATTGACGACGAACCTTGGTCAAATGACAAGCATGATACCCGAGCTGGCATCTTCCACTCCAAATTTCTACACCACAACAAAGAAAAGAGTTTAACCTAGACAATATCAGCTTCACTACACGGTAGGACTTTAGAGGTATCAGGGCTCGAACGTATGACTTGACGAAACACAAGCTGACCAAGAGTCCCCAACCATGACCTCTAGCCTACCGTGGCCACATCAACATGACATCGATAAAGATTAAATCTAAAAAATTTGCATCATTTTCAGCTAAAAGAACCCAAATGAATAAGTGTTGTTTTAATACAAAATTTATAATTGAATCATTTTTATGTTGAGAGGTTACTACTTTCCAAACTCATCTTTTTAATATCTGTAAAGGTTTTATAAAGATATTTTTACAGGAACAATCGAATTGAATTCTTACCTGATGATTTATTCACTGATATGCCTGATCTGAAAGCCATAGGACTGAAGGGCAATAGGATTTCATTTCTGGAGGATCCAGTATTTGGAGCAGTATTTAACCAATTAGTTTTGTTAAATGTTGCAGGTAAGCAGAATAAGAAAAGTGGCTATATTTATTTCCTTTTAAATTATAAAATATAATTATTAATAACATTTATAAGAACCTTATCTTTCAATTCAATATTAAAAACAATTTCCTATTTTAATAAGATGTAATTATAGTTAAATATTACTCCTAACCATCCATTCAATTTGATCCTATACGATACATATTTTCTAAAGACACCCAAGACATTTGTAAAGTTTCTTAGGTATCCGTAAATCTTGTCTGGTGAAGAAAATTATGTCTATGGAAAATATAGACTAGCATACACAGATTCCTAAGCAAATTTCAGCACCAAGAAGATTTAACTGTATGATTATACAATTTACAAAATATGCGCATCTGAGCTATTTATGCTCGTTATTCGAAATAGTAGTTTGTCACGTGATTAAAAAAGAATTAAACGTCAGACGAGTTAATTACCTTTTTATAATAGAAGGAAAATCCATTTTAAGAGTTTCTTTTCAACCCAGAAGAGGCGTCATTGGAAAGGATGTCAATGCAATTCTTTTCGACAACCGGACGTGTTCACGAAAGGTTTTGTTTTAGATCTGCAAACTATTAGTTTGTTCTTCAATCAAATTACAGCTCAGAAGGCTTATATGCGTCGATTGTTCAAAGGATGGGGAGAAGGTGATGTGAAATAAGAAATGTAAATTGTGCATGTAGATTGACGAACAGGTGCATCTAGATATGAATCAGAAGACATGACATAACGGCCGCACAGACCTCGAGTGTCCACATTTCTCAAAATTCATTGGATGTTCCCAGTATCCGCATGAACAGAATCTCGACGATTCGTCTAGTTCTGAAATTAGTTGTACGTATTGCTACTGATGTGCAGGTACCGACGCGATATATTACAATGATATCATTCGATAAGTGTTTGGATGACGGATATTGTATTCAGCGATATGTTCCTCTTTTTTTTGACAAGTGATTGTTGCAGAATATACGTGTAGAGGAGACGTGCAGATAGTTCCAATTCTACTGCGGGCTATTGTTTGATAACGCTGTATCACAGTTTAGAGTATCACTTTCGTAGATAGCCGGTGATCTTTAGGTCATAAAAGAAGCACAATGGTGGCACGAGGATAAGTGATTTAAGTGTTGCAGAGGGTAGCAATATACTGTTTTCTAGCAAAGTAATGATCGACCACATATTTCAATTATCATCCTTTCTCTGCAAAGTACGTATACGCTTTCTCAACCAGCGATGTCTCCAGATCTCTCCATTATAGAGCATAACTATGTGGGTTGTGATAGGCCTTTGTTTGCTTTATCTGCCTAACCCTATTAACTGTGGAGTAATTGTAGAAGCCCTGCTTTTCGAGGTATTTAACCCTCTCGGCCTTATATCCTCGTTCTGACTGGTATATGTTGGGAAAGTGAGCTTTGGAATCTATACTTGTCCAGAAGTAGTTAAAAATAATAATAGATAGTTTTAATACTATAATTTTAAGACATTATTATAACTATATTAAATTTTTTACACTTGTTAATTATAAAAATTCATAGAAGAGATTTTAAAATTAATTATAAGAGTGATTATTTCTTACTGCTATTGTCATGAAAAGTTAAGCATTTTGCTCCCTATTTTGTTGATTTTGCAATACAATATTGTGTTCACTTAATTACGAAGATAAGTCCTCTGTTCAATAAAATTTACAGGAAAAATTTATTTTTAAAAATCCGAGTTAATTTCATGTCATAAGTTGTTAAATTTAATTCAAAAAGGTTTTTTCGCAAGCAGCTCCTTGGAAAGTGGTGGAAGAATTGGAGCTGAACTTGATTCACCAAACAAAGAGCAGCAGTCAGTGATCTGAATTTCGAAAAGAGTTGGAGAGAGAAATTTGCCTCGTCACAATGAGAGCGAAGGATCTGATTGGTTAATAGAGAAGTACTCTATCGGATGGAGGTGAAGCTTGGATTTAGAAAAAGTTTTGAGAATGAATGTTTCCTCGCAGAAGTGATGTCAAGAGAGATGGATCTGATAGGCAACTAAGGATTATGATTGAAAATACATGGCCTCTCCTATCCTTCAGGACACCATATGCACGCTTATTTCATTTACTCCTCGAAGTGATCCTATTTATACATTCGATCTCTGTATTGCATTATTTTTTTGAAATTCCAATAACTTATATTTACATGCGTTCTCTATCTGCGTGCTAATTCTTATAATACCACTCTTTCATTATTATGAATTTCCTGACTCTTGTAGTGTATTTCAATATAGTTCTAGTATATTTTGAATGTCTTAACAATTATATTTAAAAAGCAAAATAACTTTTGAGGAAACCGATTTCAATATTTTTTTCAAAAATTGATACATTTAATTTATTTTATTATTTGTTATTTTCAGGGAACCCGATAAAGTGTGACTGCAGTATTCATTGGATGACAAACAGAGATCATTCATACGTTTTAGGAGCATGTGAAGAACCTAGTTCTAGAAAAGGAAAGCAACTTAAGGACCTGACTGAAGAAGAATTCAGACACTGTAATTAAGAAAAAACAATTATTCAAAAACCAGTACATTTATCAAAATTGAATTAGGTGCATGTTGTATTTCTTTAAATGGTAATAAAAATAAAAAAAAAAAAAAAAAAAAAAAACGTATGCTTTACTTTGTTTGTATTTCCGACTTTTCTTACAGTTAGCAAATACAATTATTTATATAGTTATACATAAGTAATGCTTCCTTGCAGCGTGCCATACAAAATGGACTATGTTTCAAAGACTTTGTAATCAATTGTTTCAGAATTAATAATTGAAACTATCAATTAATTTAAATATTGATGTCTTAAGATTTGTTATGAGACACATATATAGTCTTTTAGTTGGATAAAAGTTACTGTTTTTTTTTATTTCCAAGCACATTTCATCTTGTTTAATATGTGATTATTTATGACACTTCAAAATACTTATATGTATATTACGAAAGCCAATTTCAGTTTTTGAAATGTTATTAAGTTACCTTTTCACTATGCAGTAATTGTCTTCCACTGCAAGAAAAAGCCAGCATCTGATGGCAAAAAGTTTAGTTATATTAATTCAAAGTAATTGGAATAAAATATATCCAAGCAAGAAATCGTTTACCAGCAGTGCCTCCCCTGAACTTATTTTTTACATACCTTATTTCGAACACAAAAAAGATTTATGATAAACATTATCTCTTCATTCTCAGGTTTTTAAATATTACACCAAACTATTTTAAAATCACACTGTTATATCTGAATTTTTAAATAATTTTGATTAGAACACCTTTTTCCTGATATTCAATAGAAAATTTTATTTTTCTATGAAAGTAAATGAATTTTTGTCGTGATACCCCTGACAATTTCAACGTAATTTGAATAAGACCTGCAGCAATTATTGATTCATAAAAAGAATGAAAATTAAATATTATTTAAATGCAAACATCATTTTTTTAATTTCTAAAACACACTTTAAAATCATATTATAATTAAACTTGCTAAAACAAATTATGATATAAAAACTTTAATTTTTTTCAACTTTCTTGATATCTCTAGTTTATAGAATATCAGTTGCTTTTTATTTTCCTTCTTTTCATAAAATGATTCAATATATAAAAACAATTCATTCATAAGAAGTTCAATAAGTAGGGGCTATATTATTTAATATATTTTCTATTTAACTTTATGCTGCATTATGTTATGAAACTTTTTCAATCGAAATGTACGACTAATAGAGTATGACAATTTAGTAACCGGACAGCGCATGTTCAAGCCATTAGGCTTGGTATGGAGGAGTGGAAATGGAATATAGTTGACCATGATGCTTCCGATGTAGGTGGCACGTTATTCTGTCAATCTATCGAGTCCAGTTTGTTTTTCATCCTTGCTGCACATAAATGTGAAATTCCACATAAAATTTAAGAAAGAACTCCAACTGAATGCTTTAAATTGTTGTAGGAGGCGTTTGGAGATAGTTGCCTGTTACGTAGTGAAATTTTTGAATGACACAAGCAGTTTTCAGAAGGTTGGGAGGTTGTTGAAGATGATGAACGTTCTGGTCGACATGTGACATCAAGAATTAATGAATACCTTGAAAAATAATGAAATTGAGCATAAAGACGGACGTTTAAGTGTATGGATGATGTCAGATATTACGAACTGGACAGAAAAATAGTAAGAAAATTTTTGACTGATGTATTGCAAAAGACGAAGGTTTGCGCAAATGTGGTACCAAAAAACCTGACATGCGAGCAAAAAATGAACAGGAAAAAGATTTGCTCTTTCATCATTGAAGGCTTCACGGAAGATCTTGAATTGATTGAAACAATCATCACATGTGACGAGACGTGGAGTTTTTAATACGGCCCAGAAACTAAACGATTAACCATGCACTGGAAGACTTCCCCCCCACTGCAAAGGGCGATGTGGGAGTGAGGCCTTCCAGAGCAAGTTCAAGATGAAGGTCATGGTCATCGTTTTTTTTTATTTTAATGGTATCATCATGATAGAATGGGTTCTTCAAGGTCAAACGGTAAACCAGCAGTTCTAAATTGAGGTCCTGAGAAAGTTCAGAGAAAGAATTATTAAATAAAGTCCAGATCCGTGGCGCAACAACACTTGGATTTGCACTAAGACAACTACCCAATGTACAATGAGCTCTCTGTGAAACACTTCTTGGCGGATGAATGCATTATTGTGCTCGATCATCTGCCGTTATCACCAGATCTCGCACCATGCGACTTCTATCTGTTTCCAAAAGAGATAAGTGCAATGAAGGGAGCTCATTTTTAGTCTTTAGAAGAAGTGAAGGCCAAAACGGCAGACTTACTGAAGAAGGTGACATCTAATGATCTGCAGCACTGTTTTAAATAGAGGAAAACTTTTATACAGCAATGCATAGATAAGGAAAGGGAATATGTTGAAGGGGACTAAAAGGTATTTATAATAAGTTTTCTACAAAGCTAATTTTTAAAATTAGTCCGGTTATTTAATTATCACACCTCGTAATCACACTTCGTATATATAATTATCACACCTTGTTTATCGACTATTCTATGCTGAGTTCTTGTATAAACGAAAGTGTGCAGTAAGTCCCTTAATGATTTTAAATTAGTATAATTTTTTCATGTTCCGAAAAAGTAAAGTAAAAAAAAAAATGTTCCTTATAAAGAACAGGATTAGACACCAAGGAGCGAACTTCTTAAAAATAGTTAGTGAATTATACAATCAAATATAAGAATTCAAATAAATCATAATATGACAGAGGAATGGAAATTTGATTAATTGATTTATTCATTCACTCACTAATTCATTCCTTCACTTTCTCATGTATTCATTTATTCTCACATTCATTCACTTATTAATAATTCATTCTTTCATTCATTTACTCATTCATTCATTCTCTCATTTATTCGTTTTCTTATTTGTTCATGCTCTGTTTCATTCATTCTCTGACCTACACATTCATTCATACAATCATTCACTCCTTCACTTGTTCACTCACACCTTCATTTACTTACTCATTAACTCAATCTCTAAGTCATTCATCCCTTAATCCTTCTTTTATTTACTTTCTCACTCCTTCACTCACTCATTCACTCTTTAGAAAATAAATTCAGAAAACATTTTAATTTGAAAGGTGCTATGGTGGTTAATTACTTATGCATATGATGTTAAAGATCAATGGAATTTTTTTGAACTAATGGAAAAGAAAAAATCTCTTTTAGAGGAACATCATTGTCCAGTTGGCAAATAAGGACGATTTCCATAACATTTTTAAAACACACACACACGCACACGTGTGTGTGTGTGTGTGTGTGTGTGTAGAACAGGGAGAGATGAGTTTGTACATCCCGAACCTACGTTGGTTTGCTCTTACGAAAAGGGTTGGTTTGTCAAGGGGAGTAATTCCATTACTGGATTCTATGATGATTGCGTTTCAATTCAATGACGAGGATTAACTTATTTTACTTCGTTTATTATGTGAGATTATGAAGGGAAATATTTACACGTTAATCTATATACAGGTTATCTCAATTAATAGCAAACAGTTCTTCTGAGACAGGAAGATGGCTGCCTCATTGTATCGCATATCAGCGATGGGCATTAGAACACGCTCTGGAGTTCGAAGCTTACTTCCGACGCGTTTAATGCGAAGGAGAAGAGAAGCGGAAAGGGGGGGGGGAAAGAGGGCCGAGAATGAAATGGCGCTCAGTTTTGTTCTGGAATAGGTAGCTGCATGAGCTATCACATGACCCTGATTCGTGGTGCCATCTATGGAATAACTGAGGAACTGGTTTCACAGTACATTGGAAAATACAATTAATTCCTTGATAATTAGTTCGAAAATCCTACAGAGTTCAACCCCTCCAAATAGAACTGGCCTCCAGCTATAATGAAATTTGAAAAACTTCACTAATTATATTTCATACTTTTCAAAATAACTAATAACACAAAAATAGTAAAAAAAATGAATTTAAAAACTTTTTAGTATTCTACATGGTGCAAAATATGTAATCAATTTTTTTAACACTTTATCATATAAGAATGATAAAAATACTGATATAAGCAATTTAAAATGTAAATAAGCATATATAGAAAATGTGAATAACACAAGGTAATATATAGTACATAAAAAGAAAATAATATAGCATAAAATTAAATCAAACGAGCTTCGCCAAATAATATCTATATATTTTTGATATTTAAATGGTTTGATAGAAAAATATTTTATCATATCTGGTTTTCGTATTGTAGAGCTGTATCACATCCTCAGATATTTTTTTTCTTTCTCTTCTTGTAAATTTTCCAATTTTCGGATTGTATTTATTCTTCTATGTTCTTCTTGGCATCCTTTCTTTGTAATTCTGTTTTTCTTCTATATTTGTAATTGTGTAAGACTGGACTTTCAGACAATACTTTCTTTAACTTTTCGAATGATTCTTTCTGTTATGTTCTAAAAACAAATAGATTTTCTTTCATTGCGAGGTCGCTTAACGGTTTCGCAATTTTCGAGTAATCTTTGATGTATTTTAGGAAATATCCTGTTAATCCTAGAAAAAGTTGTGCTTTCTTTACAGTCGTTGATTGTGGAAAATTTGCAACTGCTAATGTCTTTGCGACTGAGGGCTCGATGATTCCATTCCATACTATGTGACCTAAAAATTCAACTTTTCGCATAAGGAACTGAAACTTCTTGAAATTTATCTCCAAACCATATTTCTTTGCAACTTCGAATACAATTTTAAATTTTTGGAGTCCTTCCTTTTCATCTTTTGCTGGAACAATAAGCTTACTAAAATTCTTTGACGAGTAAGATCTCTGAAAAGGCTTGTGACAAATCTCTGAAAAACACCTGGTAGCGTGCTGAACCCAAAAGGAACTTTGTTGAACTCGAACTGTCTATCTGGAATGATAAAAGACATGAATTTTCTGCAATCTTCATCAACACTGACGTGAAAAAAACCGTTTCGTAAATCTAACGGGGAGTAAACTTTTGTTTCTTGTAGCGTATCTAAAACCTCTTCGATGAGAGGTAAAGGAAATTTATCTTTATATTTACTAGCTTCTGGTTGAGTTTTCGGTAATCAATGCCCAAGTTCCATCTTTATTTTTGACCAGTACGACTGGACTGGCGCAATCTGATGAGCTTGGGCGTATGATGCCTATTTTGAGCCATTCTTCTATATGTTTACTTACTTCATCTCTTTCCGTGAATGCTAACTGGCGTGCCGATTGACAAACTGGTTCATCATGTTTTAAAATAATTCGCATGTTGATATCGGTGTTTGTTGTCTTTTCAGGCTTGTAGCTTTCTATCATTTTCGCAAGTTTTTTTTAATCTCTGGATCTCTCCTATGTGATTCAGTTCTACTTTTTCGATGTTTTAGGTTAGTATCTGCATTAAGAGTACTTGATTTTCATATTTAACAAATTCAACACCATTCTTCGTGAAGTTGACTGATGCTCGTTTTAAAATATCTAAACCTATGAGAGCTTCTAACTACAGTTTTGTTGTAGGTACCACATGCCAAGTAAGTGCATAGTTTTCTTCATCCATCTGAAATTATTGTTTGAAAGATCGTATCGTAGTGACTTGAGCGTAATTGAATTTTTTTCTTCGCAAACTTCATTGAATCGATGATTCTTCTGCTAGTATTTTCTCGCAGTAGACTGACGGTACTTCCGGTGTCAATAAGCGCAGTAATTTTCTTGTTTCCAAACATTATTTCCATCGTGCGTAGATTTTCTTGACTGATAGTGGCACATGTTGCTGTAGGCTTGCTTGTTTCTCTCGTGAAATTCGTTGTTCTCTTCGGTTGGCTTGTATTTGGCTCTTTCGCTGAATCGTTGAATCTTCTAAACCTGGAGTAATTCGTTTGAGCGTGATTAGAAACATTTGAACTTTATTATAACTAGTGGTCTCTGCAACTTTCTTATTTGATCTGTCCTTCTAAAATACGTATTAACTGGCTTTTGATTTAATGTTCTCTTGACGTCTTCATATTCTTCAAAATTTCCTGCTAATTCGGCTGCCGAATTTATCGTTGTCCATTCGTCTAGTATAACTTGTTTGAATTCGGTAGGAGCTCAATCATCTGAGATGAGCTTCATTTGATCTGAGATGATCAGTTTTCTTAATTCTTCAAAAGATTCGATTTTTAACCCTGATGTCCATCCGTCGAAATATGTTGCAACTTCGTGATAAAAATCAATCCAAGTGTGGCTATAAACTTTTTGATGAGTGGCAAATAACTGGAGAAATTTTTCTGGTGTTAATTTAAATCTTTTCAACAAAAGTTCTTTTACGTGGTCGTAGTTGTTTGCTATCTCCTCTAGTTCACGTGCGACAATGTGAGAAATTTCGGAAGGTAAGAGTTCTAAACGATATGAAACCCAATGTTCTTTTGGAATATTTGAACGATACACTTGACGTTTGAATAAGACTAAATATAAGCTAATATCTTCTTTAAATTCCTATTTATGGAGAAATATGCACGTTTCCTTGCCTTGTAATTTCGAATTGTCGGATTCATCTACCGTTGTGTGTAATTTGAGTTGATTTTCTAATTTTAATCTCTCTCAATCGCTTATCAATTCAATGACGAGCCTTAACTTATTTTAATCTATATACAGGTTATCTCAATTAATAGTAAGCAGTTCTTCTGAGACAGGAAGATGGCTGCCTCATTGTATCGCATATCAGCGAGGGGCATTAGAACACTCTCTGGAGTTCGGAGCTTACTTCCGACGCGTTTAATGCGAAGGAGAAGAGAAGCGGAAAGTGGGGGAAAGAGGGCCGAGAATGAAATGGCGCTCAGTTTTGTTCTGGAATAGGTAGCTGCATGAGCTATCACATGACCCTGATTCGTGGTGCCATCTATGCAGTAACTGAGGAACTGGTTTCACAGTACATTGGAAAATACAATTAATTCTTTGATAATTAGTTAGAAAATCCTACCCCTATATATATATATATATATATATATATATATATATATATATATATATCGTATATATACGAGGGCTGTTGTTTTTCAACCTCCGAATGGCTATAATAAAAAGGCGGGTGAATATAAAAAAATAATTTTATTACCAAAAGTAATGTAAAACAATGGTTACTTCTCTACATAACCACCTTGGCGATTGAGGCATTTGTCATATCTGTGAACAAGCTTTACACTACTCTCTTCATAAAATGTTGCCGGCAATGAATTGAGGTGAGTTGTGACCGTTTCTTTGAGTTCCTGGTTAGTTTGGAAGCGCTGCCCCCAAGCCACTTCTTCAATTCAGGAAAAAGATGAAAGTCACTGGGCGCGAGGTTGGTACTATATGGTGTATTTTCGTAAATGTCCCATTTAAATTACTCTATAAACCGTTTGGTTGGAGAAGCAGTTCGGCCATCTTTAAATTTTTGACACCCTTCACGAACAACACCATCATTCATAAAGCTGTCTCCATACACTCGACTCATTCTTCGATGAATTTCCGCTACACTATTCCCTTCTGCCTGCAAGAAACGAATAACGAGGAATCAATAGAGGCAGCCATGTTTAACTACATGACTGCAGTTCAACAAGATAGGGCGTGTTAGACTTGGCAACGACAAAGCGTGAATAGGGGGAGATGCGCAGTAGCCTACTGCGCACACCAGCTAGCTGCCGCATTCCTGGTCTTCACAATGTGCGATCGGAGGTTGAAAAAAAAAAACAGGCCTCGCGTGTATATATATATATATATATATATATATGTATTATATATACACATGAGGCCTGTTTTATATATGTATATAATATGTGTATAATATGTATATATATGTATATATAATATGTATAATATGTATATATTTATATAATATATATATAATATATATATATATATATATATATATATATATACACACACGAGGCCTGTTTTATATAGTTATGTTTTTTAGATGTATATAATGTGTTTAATATGTATATATAATATGTATATATAATATATATATATATATGTATATATAATATGTATATATATATAATATGTATATATATATATATATTTATATATAATATGTCTTGAGAAAATGTTTTTCAGTTTGCTTTTAGATTCAACTGTATTTTAGGTTCCATAACAATTGTTAAATAATGTTTTTGTTGATGGGGATAGTTTGGTCAATTTCTAGAATAACCTAGAATAACAGAATAAAGCCTCCTCCAACTTCAAAAAAAACTTTTCAATTATTTTGCTTTTCTTCAAATTTTTGATTGTTAAAATTCTTCAGTTTCTTCATATTTTTTGATATTTCTGGTTTTTGCCTGTTTTCATTCACTTTCATTTTGAATTCGTCATTTTTCTTTTTTAGTTAAATGTGTTTACTGTTTTGCCATTTACTTTTCAGTTTGCTTTCTATTTTTGGTTTGGTTTACGTCTTTTTTTTTTTTCTAAATGGTTCATTTTTGATTTTTACATTTTCATATTGTTATCTTTTGAAACGATCAATATATATGTATATATATATATATATGTATGTATTGTTTATATATTTTGTTGCAGAAACATAAAAATATATAAAATAAAATTTATTTATTTTTGAGATGAAAACAGTATGAAATCAAAAATATAGAAAAACTGAAGAATTTTAACAATAATTTGAAAGAAAAGCAAAATAATTGAAAAGTTTTTTTGAGGTTGGAGAAACTCATGTTATTCAGTATAAAATGACAAATATCCCAAATCATTTCACTTTGATATTCTTCATTAATATAAACTCTCTAATTGATATCAAAAGCTGGCAACTTAACAATA
>BMAW01093912.1:0-16630 GCA_019974015.1 Nephila pilipes
CCACATATTGGCCTGATTTCATATCACAAAGAATCGAGAAACTAATTCTACAAAGTGAATACAAGTGTACATTGTAAGTATTAATTTACTTGTTTATTTCTGAGCATCCTTTCCTAATAAGTGCATCGTTCTCATCACCCAGCGTAGCCATTTCCATTTCAAATATGGTGCCCATTTAATTGCATTAGAGTTCTGAAAGAAATAAAAATTTATTCTCTGCATCTAGATGGCTACTGAATAACATATTGAAATTTCAAATCACAAAGAATATTTTAAAAAAATAAGTACAAATATACTTACATAATTTCATTGGTTATCTGGTTAAATAAATTTATTTACATTAATTTTTTTTTGCTTTTTGGATGGCCTGGAATCGCCTTGCTGTCGCCTCTGACATGCAATAATTTTATTCGCTGGAAAGTTTTCAATAATTTTTGGAGTCAACACAGGATTTGGTAAATCACTTATAAAGGAATCCAAAGTTTTCTCTACGTAAGATCTTTCTTCATCATTAGAAAACTGATTCTGTAGTGTTTGTAAATAATTCTGCAATGTCTGTAAACGATTCAGCACTGTCTGTATTTTAACAATCTCTACCAGTCGAAAGGGGAAATCCCTAAATACCACAACTCAGCGAAATTCCTATAATCCCCACGATTTAAGACATATGTCTGCGCGCAGGAAGATCATAAGAGAGTAGGGATTTTTCAATAGGGGAAAAAGGGATTTGGATATTAATCCGAGCTCAACATTGAAACGGATAGGAAGAATCCGAGATCGCACTGTACAATTGGGCAGCAATAATGCTAATGTTGGAATATCAAAGGAAAGGAATAACATTTTACATTTCTTGATGCAACAAGACTTCCATCAGTTTTTAAAGAAGTTTAAGGAAATCACAATTTTCTAATTACATGCTTTTTGAATTATATAGTTTTTAAATTGTATCGTTAGTTTATGAAATTTGTAATAGTTTTCATTTTTATTAATTAAAAAACATTTTTTAACCTTTCCTTAAGTTGAATTGCAGCTTAATTTTTTGGAATGATTGTTTTAATTACCATGCGAAATCGGCGAGGGAAAGAAAAAAAGATATGCATATAAATTCATTATAACAAAAAGAGATGCATGTAAATTCATTATAAAAAAAAAAAAAGAGTATGTATTATAATTTCATTGTTTTTATAAGGGAAAACGGTTTTAAAATAATTAAAAAGCACTTCATGAAAGTTATAGCTATAAGTTGTTTACTGCTTAAAAAATAAATTTCATATTTATAATACAAAAATTTCATATCCTTCCCCTTTTTTTTTACATTGCAGTCAGGTTGCATGTGAAACTTAACTTTCCTGCATTTATAATTTTTTTATAAAGGAAACATGCTATATGCAAGTACTTCTATAAGTTGTGCACTAATGATTGTAATATAAATCCAAAACTGTCAACAATTCATTCTAATTAGTGCAAAAAAAAGTTAGAAATATTCATCTTGTTAAAAAATATGAAAAAGATAAATACTGTTGGAGAGTAGGTACTGTAAGATAATATATATATATTTCTGCAGAAAATTTACTTTTTGTACATACATTTTTTCATTGAGTGAGAAATTAGGATAAATTGTACATTTTACATGTTCTTGGTTTTCTGAGAAACTTAGTAATGGTATAAAATTAGTTTTTTTAAAATATTTGTGTTTATTAAAAAAATTATTTTTTGAAGCGTTTCTTTTAAATTTTATGAGGTAAATTAATTTTCAAATGAATAAACAAATTAAAGGCAACCAATTTACAAGACATTTTTCTTCTTCTAAATTGCTGTGAAAAGTAAATGGTGAGAACCTAAAAATCCTATTCAGTTTTAAAATAAAATTTGTAGTTTCTTTTTCAATACTAATCCAAGATATTTTTTTGAAGATGCAACAAATATTTCTCCATGATGAATATTTAATGTAAACGGTGTGTACCAATATTAACATGTTAGCTAATTACAACTATTTAACCAAAGGATAGAAAGAATATTCATAATGTTGGTTCGAATCCCAGTGTAATTGGCTTTACATTAAAATGAGATATTTTAAAGAAATCAAATTATCAGTGCTTGCTTGGAAAATCTGTCAACCTGAGACATCAGTATCTGAAAATACAATGCAACTTTTGATTGTAAAAAAGTAAATAAAACTGAATAATTTGTAATTAATATTTTGTATAACTTCCCCACAGCCATTTTTATAAATCAAGTCTTAGACAAGGGTAAATATAATCTATACTTTTTATTTTTTAATTAGTTATTTTACTTTCAATTTTGTATTTACTTTTAAAGTTATGGTAACTTGAAAGGCTTTCATGAATAGTTCATAAAAAATGTAGTATATATATGTGTTTGTTCCATTCTATTAACTACTGTTAATTGTGTAATATAATTGTCTAATTAAAAATCCCATGTACAAAATATTTTTTTTTTATTTCAAACAAAACTTGAATATAAATACATACATAGAATTAAAAATTCCTTATCCACAATATCAGCACAATTATACGAATACAATGTACTACAAAAATTCACTAACAAACATTCTCTAAAAGACTAAAATTACAAATAATCTAGCCTTATAGAAAACACCAGCTAGTATTTGAACTAAACAAAATCTTTATATTAAAAAAATTATGCTACAAACTTTTTTAACATGTAAAAAATAAAAACATTTTCACATTTGACAGTTCTTTGCCAAATACTGACATATATTACACGAGTATTATTTATTTGTGAATATAAATGTGTCATCTTTCAGCATTCTATATTCTCTTCGTTTATATAATTTCTATAGTAATTTTTAAAAATGTATTGCAATTAATGAAATAAAGATAAGTGTAAACGTTGGATGGATATTGGAGCTCTTAGGTTTTTAATCTCCTTTTAAAACGAATTGCTTCGACCTGTTACTTGTGCAAGAAATTACAAAATTAAGTTCATTTTAAAATGACATTTCCTCTTAACAAAAATTAACACATGTACATAAAAAGTGATTATTAGTAGCAACATATTAAAATAAAGATCATTTTCCTTCCAAGCTTAACCAAGAATCATATTCAAAAACAGAAACGAGTTCACTCAGGAAGCGAATTTTTCACATGTTTAACTGAAAGCATCAGAGTGAACACAATTCATGGCACTATATAAAAAGGTATTGTTCGTTAAAATTAAAGAAGGGATTTAGACAGCCATTCACACATGAGAGAAATAATGACCCTTGAAATGAATGCAAGGTCAAAATGTAAATTAAAGGAAATTAACTAATGTATTTCTGGGAAAAATATACATTGAGATAAGTTAGTTGGTTCTATTTTTCATTACTCTAAAAAACTGGAAATTATAAATAATTTTCTCCATCAAGATACTGCTATAAATTATTATGTAATATTTCAGATGTAGAAAAAATTTATAGTTGCACTTCTAAAAATAAAGAAAACATTAAATAACTTCTAAAAGCAATGCATGTCAAATGTTATAAAAAGAAAACATTGAGTAAATTGGATTTGAAACTTATACTAACAAGTTTATTCAGAATTATTTTTATTCACAATTGTTTTCATTCGACTCAATTCCTATTTTTATGTATTTCAGAAGTATAGAAAGCTACATTAACTTAAATTTTTGAAACATTACTTACCTTACTCATAATTTCACTATAGAAATATGTTTACAATTTGGTAGACCTCTTATAACTTAATATATGCATATAATTTAAGTCAAACATTACTAAACACAGACTTGTAGCTAATTATGATCATGCAGTTTGAGACAAATAAAAAGCACTCGAAAATACAATAGAAAATTTTTATTAAGTTTTTTTTAATGCTGACAAAACCATATGAAGATTATTTAAAATATTTGAATTACAATTGTATTTAAGTTAGAAGTAAACACAAACGAGTAAAAATTAATTATTCTTTGCCATAAAATAGAGCAATGTACATCAAAACGTGTACTTAAATTATTTTACAGAAACTGAAATTTTTTATGAATTACTTATTTAAGACTGCTTTTAGTGATACCATCAGAAATTTCTGATGATATTTAAGCTTCTCTGCCACGTCAAGGTAGCAGCCACAGAGAAGTGAATACAGTTGAACCTCTACAAATGGATATCCTCGGGATAGGGAACAAAATCAACCATTGCTAAAATAAAATGAAGCTTTTGTTTATAAACCATTTGCAATACTTATAATACATTTAACAAGTTTGAGCTATGTTTTGATAATTTTAATAGGCAAGCAGGTGATTGGAAACTTATGTTTGTTAGTTAATTCAAGTGAGAAATGTTTACTTTTTGCTTCATTCCTTGATGAAAACTTCAGACTTTTAAATTTATGCACATAACCAGCTTATTCTTTAAACAGTTATCCATTCACAAAAGGTCAACTGTATTCTTTTATTTTATTTATTTAAATTAACAATTACAAATGCCTTCTTGATTTTCTGGAATTTTATAAAGCATAAGGATCAAAAACAACCTACAATGAAAAAGATCATATATATATATATTGCATATTAGCCAAAAATATAAATTAAAGAGCCATTTGATGCCTTCTAGTGGATCAGGAACTTTACATCAAAATTATCTATAACTACCTATAATTAAAAGGAACATTACATATATTGCACATGAAGCATAACATATATTGTACCATAACTACCTATAATATAAAAAGGAACATTATATATATTGCACTTGTAAACATTACATATATTGCACATGCTAAAAAATTAATACATAAGTATTAGATGGCTTCTATGATAGTTAATCAGGAATTCAATATTGCACTATGATCTATAACCCACAGTAAAAAAGAAACATTGCACATATGCAGGAAAACCTAAAAACAAATTAACATTTAAACCAAACTCTTCCATAATTTACAATAACACTTTTCATACTTGTTTGGTTTTTGCTGTCAAAATCAGACTCGATGATATGCTTTGGCACTCTTCTTGTGTTGGTTTCCTAAATGTAGTCGAGGCTTTCTGGGAAGTCTTCTTTTTTGTTGAAACATATCTTTGAGTCTTTATCTTTTTATTTGGGGGCTCCTTATTCAAATTTTTCGGTACAGCTTCTTGATTTGCTTGAGGGAAAAAATGTGGTGAATCCAAAGTATTTTGTAGCAAACTTAAAACGTTATCATATTGTTCTAGTGGTGTTTTGTTTATCAGCTCTGTGCATTTCTTTTGAAATTCTTCCTTGGAAGTTGTCTTTCTTGTAGCTGTAGCCCTCAAATTATCCACAAGCATTGCTTTTTCCAAAAATTTTCTATCTTCACAAATAACCATTTCTTCTTCATCTACTATAGGGGAATGTACAGAAAGTCCTTCGTCTTCTGGAACAGCACTATTAATTTCATTTAAATTTCTGCTACAAATATAATGGATATGTTTGCACATATTCCACTGAATTGCATTATCAATGCATGTACAAGTAAAATTGTGCAAACACTGCTTGCATTCTTTGCACATTAAGGTACATCCTTCGGAGCATGCAACATTTTTTTTCACAATATAAATCTCATTACTTTTTGTAGATGCAACAGACCACTCTTCTTCATTCTTTCGAATGCATAAACTAGTTAATTCTTGGCCAACTTTATGCCTTTTCCTCAGCTGAGCTATTTTCGACGATATTTTGCCTTTCTCCAGACAGATGAGTCGATCAAAAACTCTATCTCTAACAAATTTCATCAAATAAAATAACGCTCTATCAAGCCTTTTCACTTTTTTTCCTTGCAGATACACATATTTAATTGTCCGGTGCATGCTTTCAGTGTGCATATTGGTATTTATTCCTAGCCACTTCCTATGACAATATGCCCATGCTTCGGTTCGTTTACAATATACATGTTTGAAATAATTCTTGAATTCTCTAAATTCATCTGTTTCGTTGAAATTTTTCAAAGCTTCTTGTAGCATTATGTAGAAAGCTTCTTCCTCAGTTTCCATTAACAGGCATCGAACAACCTTGTAAGCTTGGATCTGATTTTCTGTTTTTTTAATTAATTTTACAATACTTCTTCTCCAACTTCTGTCCACATGCCATGTACACAAAAGTCTTTTTTCGGGAACGCCAAAAACTGTTCTCCATGCATTAAGAAAAGATTCTGTGTCGTCCGTCATCATAACTTTTGGCAAAATGCTTACATGTTCTTTAATCGCCGCAAATGCTACTGACAAAGCTTTTGAATCTTGCCTATTGCTTAAAATAAAGGCTGCTGGAAACCCTCTCTCTTATCATCTAAAACTAAAATTGTTGCCAAATCAAAACCATACGCATTCATCCTATGCGTGAAATCCAAACATATGGTGTCGTTACCGTAAAAACTTAGCATCTCTCTTTGACAACTGTTCATTATGACAAGCAGAAAATCTTCACTTTTTAATTCAGGGTACAAAACATCATAAATATTCTGGTCCTTAAATAAAATAACCGGAGAATCTTCTCTTCCTTGTAAACTATGGACCCACTTGCCTACACTTAAGACATCGTTAGTATCCATAAAACCTTCAGAGCTTATGCTGTATTCAGCTTTTAAATTCAGCAGATCCTTCCGCGTTACCAAGTGGATCCTTTCTAATCTATCAATAAACGAATCTCGGATCCCATCCAAGATTATTTCAATTGGAATTTTCTTCTCCAGTTTTCTTGCTAATTCATCTTTTTCTTCTCTTGTTATTTGCATTCTTCCCAAATCTTTTCCATGTCCTAAATGAGTTTTTGTAAATTCCCCATATACTTAGTTTTCATTGTCTTCACATACTTTCATCTTTGATGGACAGTTTCCGTTAATCTTGTTACTGCCAGCCATTTTAATAGTTCTCTTTTTATCACCCCTCGCATTATAAAAACCATTGCAATGACAATAAAAGTATGTTGTTTTTTTCATATCGTTAAACTTAATTCCAGTATTTTTTACGTACAAGGCAGTTGTTTTTCAACATCTTCTTTCCAGATCTTGAAAGCTTCATAAGTGTCGAATTTCTTAGTTTCCTTTTCTATAGCAATATTATGTGCCGATTCAACATGGTCCAAACAAAGCCTTCATGGAAACTAATTCTTCGCTGTATACATTACATTTCATCTGTCTACATGTACTTACCTTATTTTCTACATTGTGTATTAGTCTTGCATGTCGTCGTAAGTTTGAAGCTGTGGAAAAAGACTTATCGCACAAGAAACAAGTATTATCCATGATTAAATTAAGCAATACAGAGTAACTGATAACAGACAAAATACAAACACTAAATAATGTATATATTGAAAATAAGTTTTAATAATACCAAATACTCATGAATTAACAGAACTTCCTTTTCTACAACTGCAAGTACCTATCGAATTAAATATATTTTAAATTGATTAACGAGGTCAATGATTAGAAATATTAAAATCTAGAAATTTATTAATTTTCACAACATATACAAAAATCAGAAAGGAAGAATATAATTTGTAAAAACACTCCCGAGTATTTTTCCTAAAATTTTAATAATGGAAACATCGAAAATAGAAATTACATGATTTTATACTCATTCAATGTTAGAAATTACATGATTTTATACTCATTCAATTTTAGAACAATCGTATATCAAAAATCTAACTTAATCGGAAATTGAAGAGAAAATCAGTTATTCTGCTTTTAAAAAATGATAGAGGAAAATTTTAAGAAAAGTTATTTCTTAGTATTTTTACAATATTTATGTAAAACAATTAACCAGTAATGAAAGAGAAATCACTTACCGCGCTAAAACAATTAACCAGTAATGAAACAGAAACCACTTACCGCGCGGGAAAACGTAGATTGTAAAAACCGCGTACTATATTTTCCCCTTTTTCTCTCTTGGGAATTTTCCCTGTCCCTCGCGATTCAAGCGCCACCTGGTGATTACGTGTTTTTTTAACATTAAGATCTTCCTTCTCCCAGACGCTTTACGATTTAAGTAGACTCGTCCAGTTTTCGGTCTCCCATAGGGATTTTGGGCTGCGAACAGACGCTAGTGTCTCTAGCTGTCTACTTGTATGCATCGCAACAGATAGGTAAATGAATGTACGTTTCTGTTAACAAATACGCACTTGAAAATACAATACATTTGTTTTGAAAAGTTTAGTGTTCTTACACTTATTATTATTTTTTTTTGATTTTTGTTGTCTTTGGATTAATTCCATAGATCTGAATAATTTATTAAACAGACAAATCATGGCCGATATTGGGACGTTGATGGCCGAAAATGATTCTGATCATGAACGGCGGCCGGTATTTTATACGTGTGAAGAATGTGGCCGAAAATTTACTAAACTAGCTCTGGAGGTTCATAAAAAGTCTTGTTCTGAAGATGAAAACTGCAGTTGCAAAGTGTGTAAGTCAAGTAATTTAAACCATTTGGAAACAAAGACCGGGAAATGTGTTTCAAATCCAGAGACAAGTGCCGAAAAATTGGAGAACAATTTTAGAGAGCCTTTCCGTGACTTAAAAGTTTCATCGAGTCAAAATATTCAAAATAGTTCAGATCATGAAAATGCCAAAGTTAAACTACCCACTTCAAACACGGTGATAAACAACCATTCTCATTCAACTGAACCATTATTTGCAGAAGGTACTGAGATATCTCCTTCAGAGAAAGATCAAGAAAGAACAGTGCTTACAGATTCATTGGAAAGCTGTCACAATGGGGAACCTTGTAATCGCAAATTATTCTGCATTTTTTGTGAAAAGCATGTTCTTTGGATATCATTTGGGTACCATGCTCTTACTCACTGTAGTAAAAATGAGAACAATGATATAACATGTCTAGCATGCAATGAAACTCGTTCTTCTACTGTGCTTTTCTTGATGCATTTTCATGCTCACACAATGTCCCATCCTGTTTGTTGTGCAGATTGCATATGTAGTCATCCTAGATGCATAGAGATTATGACTCGACAGCCTCTTAAAAATGCCCCTGATAATCTTTGTTACATCTGTCAAAAATCCTATTTAGATTTTTGCTTATTGATTACCCATATGGAACAACACATCAAAACAATAACGAAATCACTGCTTCTTAGACAAATCAATAATATTCAATACTACACTACATCGCCCCAAGGCGATGGCTCAATCATTTGCTCCAAATGTTACAAGTCATTTGCTGATCTAGCGACTCTTTTTAATCATGTGTGTGTGAACTCTCCTATATATCTAATGTTTGTGTGACAGGAAAACTTGACTTTTATGTAATTGGCAATTTAAAGAAATGCATAACCATTCTTTTTGGAGTTTTAGAATGGGGAGCCTCGCAAGAATTGAAAATATGTGTGTTGGTAGTTTTACTTCTTCAATTTAAAGGCTTTTGAATAAAGACAGGAGTGTATCAAATCTGTGTCATTATTCTTTTACTGTGTAAATTACAGTTTAAACATTTGATGCAGCTTAAAACTGTATTTTGTTTTGTGCCATTTACCATAACTGTTCCTCATTTGCATCAATACATTCACCACCAAAGCTGATAAGATGTGCCTATTTGCATCTGCTGAAATTCTATCTCCTTTCCCATGCTTTTAAATTGTTTTATCTTTTTGGTACTTTTCCATTTCGCTGGCGCAAATCTCGCTAAGCAGACTTTGTTGGCGACAACGCACAGTATACATATGTAAAGAAATTTATTTCCATTTGTCATTCTTATTGCCTATGTCAGTGAAATATAAAAGTACTCTCTTATTTTATCTAAATTATTATTAGGTAATTAATTTAAACATACCAAGAATATTATTTAGTCTCTTTCTGTATGTCAAACACTTAAATATGCCATGCATTTGCTATGCCAATGCTAGTATGCAGTAATTTGGGTAATGGGATGAATAACGAGCTATCTTGTAGTCATTAAGTAAATTCTGCTGATAAGTATTCTTGTAGATGGCAGTAAATGTGTTAATATTTTTTATTTAAATGTGTATTTCTTGAACTGTAATATCAAATTGATTTTATTTTGGCTGTGAAAAATTTCATGTAACTCATTGTGAAGTAGTCATCAAAATGTTTTTAGTCACTTTTAAACCATATTTCTGTGATGTTTGTGAATTAGATGGAGACTGCAGTAAGTTTACATTAATTGTGTACATTTGATATTGCTGCATAACAATTTATTTCAGAATTTGCAAAAAAAAAAATTCATTATGAAACCAAGAGATTTCTAGACCATTCTCTGGAGAATTACTAGTTACTCTTTTTTCTTTTTTTATTGAAAATATGTATTGAAATGATCCCAAGTAAATCACCATTATATATATATATATTTGTTCTGATCTCAGTTTATATTTAACGTAATTTTTTAAAAAGTTAATAGAATTTTGAATAGTAATGTCTTTGCACTATTTATCATTTCCATATTCAACTTAAAGGGAAAGAACTTTTGGCTAAGAAAATTTGTGTATAAATCAATAAAATGATTGGGGTGGATCTTAAATTAGCGTACTTTTGGCGACTGAGAAAAATTCAAATTGGCGATAAATCGCCAATCTGGTAACCCAGCCAGAAAAGTTCCAGAAAGTCGTAAAATCGAAAGAATCGTATTTTTGTGGTAACCCTACTATGAAAGGGGATCTTGTTTCTATTCTGACGATTGATTTATTCTAATTCTTATTTATATTATATTATACTATATATATATTTTAATTCTTATTTATTTTATATATAATTTAATTTTTAGCCTAGGCTATATTATATATATTTTAATTCTTATTTATATTATACTATATATATTTCAATTTTATTTCTTATTTTTATTATATTATACTATATATATTTGAATTTTAATTCTCAATTATATAATATTATACTATTTATCTTTGATTTATTTTAATTGTTATTAATATTATACTATTTTTATTTGATTTAATTTAATTCTAATTAATTATTATTTTTATTATATACTATTTATATTTGATTTATTCTAATTCTATATTATCTATATATTATATTTCTTATTAATATTATATTATTTATTAGTTATACTACTTAATTATATTACTTTTAAATTTATTTAGTTATATTACTTAATTATTTTACTTTTTAATTTATTACTAATTTAATTACTGCCGAAGAAAGCATTGTGAATGATGATACGTTTAGAGATTTCCTTCACGCGATTGTCATAATTTACCCGCCTGATCACAGACATCCCTCCATCATAAGGTTAGTGCTTTTTTCACGTTTTTTAAAACTATTTTCATGTCTTCCACAAATGCTGATTTACTGCGTTTTTTTGTCTTTCGGTCATAATTTAACCGTATTATCTTACCTTTTTTCAACATTTCTTAGTTATGTTATATATAAGTATATTTATTAAAAAAAAAAAAATCTTATTTATTTTATACAATCTTAAATATATTTATCTAAGTTTTATTGTTTTAAGTAAAATTAAGATCTACCCTATTTCTTATTTTAATGTTTGCCACAAAACGCTGATTTAATACATTTTTTGTCAATCGGATAAAATTTCGCCGTTTCTTTAACATTTCTACCGCTTCGGCTCATGTTTTTCTATATTTCACAGTTAACGTGTTTTTTGTCCAACGGTCAAAACGCCATCTCGATTCCGACTTAAGTGTTGGCCTTCCTTAAAAAGTAGGCCTTTGATAATTGAATTTAATATTAATGCCACATCAACAGAAAAAGACTAATTCTAATTATTTAAAATCACTATTTTATTTACAACACATTATTAGCCAAAGACCTGGAATATATACATTTTAGAGACACAGTTTTCAGCCAGAAAACTTCTTCTCTGTTGCTAGTTTTATTTGTTGATAGTAAGTAAACATAAAGAGAGGTATAAGTAATATAGTGACCGAATTTCAAAGAAATCGGTAGAAAAAAGAGAAAGATGAAAGTCTCAGTCGAAAGGGAGAAACGGTGGAGTGGCTGGGGTGTGGGAAAGATCGAAGGGGGAAGGGTGAGGGTGAGTGTCTTCGCTGAGAGCGAATCGCACTTCAGTCCCCGTCAGAGAGGGAGAGGGAAAGTGGGTGGTGTGATGGGGAGGTAGGTAGGGGTGTTAGGTGGAGTGGAAAGGGAAAGGGTAGTTGGCAAGTTAGTAGGGTAGGAGAGGGGGAAGTCGGTGGGAGGAGCTAGTGAAGTCATGAAGTTAGAGATGAAGAGAAAGAAAGTGAAAGCGTTTGAAAGACTTAAATTTTTTGAAAAAATTTAAGTGACTGCAATATGAATTAGTTCTTTTCTGTCCTTTGATTGGTGGGGATAGGGATATCTTCCTGATCTTCTAAAGTACTTTCTTTGTCCTCTTATGGTAGGGTTTCTGTGGGTGGCGATTTTCTCATAGAATTTTTTAGCTTGATTGACAATTTCTTCCGTGATGGTGGTGGTGTTCAATTCTTTATGTAGTGTTTCTATTGCGAAATATTTGGGTGCTCCGACAATTTTTCTGAGGGTTTTGTTTTGTATGTATTGTATCTGTTGAATATTCTTTTTGGTGGTGCATCCCCAGATGCTGCATGCGTAGAGTAGTAAGGGTCTCAGGATCATCTTGTAGATTAGTAATTTATTGTCTATGGAGAGTGCACTTCTTTTCCAGAGTAGGTGATGGATTGAAAAATATTTTTTCCAATAATTTTTTATAATATTGTCGCAGTGAGTGTTGTAATTCAATTTTCTGTCTAGGGTGACTCCGAGGTACTGCACTTCTTGAGTCCAGGCTATTGTTTTGTTGTGAAGTTTTAGTTCCGGAATTATAGGGTTTCTTTTCATTTTGAAGAGGATCGCATGAGATTTATCTGTATTCACCTGGATTTTCCATTTTTCCAGCCATTTTTCATATTTTAGAAGGTATTTTTGAAATTTGATTTTAACACTGATGGGTCTATGGTGTTGGGTGAGAATTGCGGTATCATCTGCAAATAAACATATTTTAATTCCTTCCATACCTGGGATGTCACAGGTGAATATATTGAATAAAATTGGAGAAATATGGCCCCCTTGTGGGGTGCCCGAGTTAATTGGTTTTTGATCGGAAATAATCTGATTGATTCTCACTTTGAATGATCTGTTTTCAAGGTAACTTTTAATTAGCCAAATTAGATATGTTGGAAAACCCAGGTGAATCATCTTGTAGAGGAGGCCCTCGTGCCAAACACGATCAAAGGCTTTGCTAATGTCCAGGAATACACCACCGGTAACATTATTTGTGTTGTATCCTTTTGTGATAGTGTTTGTCACTCGCATCAGTTGGTGAGATGTGGAGGTTTCAGCGCGGAACCCATGTTGGTAGTTAGGAATGATGTTGTTTTCCTTGCAATGACTTTCTATTCTTTTCAGGATTATCTTTTCGAAAATTTTTCCCAGTGAGCTTGTTAGACTTATTGGGCGGTAGTTTTCAGGTAATCTATGATCTTTTCCTGGTTTTGGTATAACTGTGATAAGAGCTTGTTTCCAAGGGGTTGGGAAATGGTTGTAAAGGATGCTTTTGTTGAAAATCTTGGTTATGTAGGTAATTGCGTTTTGAGGAAGTGATTTTAAAGCGATGTTTTTTATTTTGTCTTCTCCTGGTGATTTGTTATTTTCCAGTTTTAGAATTAAATCCTTGACTTCTTGAGGACTTGTGAGAGGAGGGTTGAGGTTATGAGGTATTTGTTGAAAGTATTCTTCAATGCATTTGAGAACTTTATCTGTGTGAAAGTCATTGCAAGGTGTCCGGTTTATTGTGAATTGACCCTGTAGATGATTCGCTATGAGGTTTGCTTTTTCTTGAGAACTGTATTGATATCCTGTAGGCCCAAGAAGGGGGGGATTATTTTGTTGTTCTTTTTTGTTGTTTTTGAGACTATTTTAAAAATCGATTGGTCGTCCGGTGCAGCTGTGTGCAGAAAATTTTCCCATCTTTTGTTTTTTAAAATCTTGAGATCCTTTTTTATTTCGTTTTGCAATTTGTTAAATCTGGTTTTTAAGGTAGGGTCTAGGGTTTCATGCCATCTTTTTCTTGTACGGTTCTTCTCTTTAATTTTTTCATGGAGTTCTATGGGTATGGTGTAGACGAAATGATGGATATATTTTGTAGTGCTTGCTGTTTCTATTGCTCTTGAATAAAGGGTTGAGAAATTTGAGGCCGCGTCATCTATTTCTTGAGTTGAATTGATTGGTGGATTTCCGGGAGTAATTTGGGTTAGATGATTTTGAAACTTTTTCCAGTTTGTGAATTTAATTGTTGAGAAGGGTGGGGTGGTGAAGTCTTGAAGTTGAAGTATGAATTCTACCGGATAGTGGTCGCTTGAGAGTTCAGCTTTGGTTTCTGCAGTAATTGAGTGCAATCCTTTCGAAATACATAGGTCGATTGTTGAGAGGCTTCCAGTATAGTGAAATTTGGTTGGTTGATAAGGAGCATGGATGGAGAATCCTCGGCTTTGTGCGAATTTATGTAGGGTGTTCCCGTCATTATTATTCCGGGAATGGTTCCATGTGAAATGCTTCGCATTTAAATCACCTGTAACGATGCAGTTACGTCGGTTTCTGAAAAGTGTAGCTAGGTCTATTTCGGTGAGGTTCTTTAGAGGGCTTCGGTATGCTGAGATGATGGTTATGGGAGTGCTGTTATTCCTTTCTATGGTGATGGCTGTGTTTTCTATGTATTGGGTATTGATGACTGTGGCGTGGTGTGGAATACTGGCTTTGATGAGAAGTGCAGTACCTCCTCCTGCATGGGTGGTGCGATCATTCCTGTGAGTTATGTAGTTGGCTATATTGAAGTTATGGGCTGGCTTTAGTTTGGTTTCTTGGATGCTAATGATGTCTGGGTTATGGGTGGATAGAAAAAATTTGAACTCTTCCTTCTTATTAATGATGCTATTTGCGTTCCATGAAATGATTTTTAGTTTGTTTCGACTATTGTCCATTAGTTAAGTAATTGAAATAGGGCTTGGAGCCTTTCAGCAGGTGATTTGATGTTCTTTGCGATATTCACAAATTTTTCCAAAGTATTATAGAGATCTTGGACGTCAGGGTCCTTCAACATTTCCAGTGGGTTTTTAATCGCTTGGTAGTTGGTGGGTGGAGTCTGTATTGTTTTCTGGGGAGGAGAGGGAAGTTGAGGGAACTCTTCTTCCGTCAGTTGTAAGGTCTGACGTGGAGCTGGTTGCGGAGGCGCGGAGGTCATCTGCAATCTCTTCCTCCAGCTCTTTTCTTGTCTGGGTGGTGCTTGTTTAGGCTTGGGTGGGTGGCTTGCAGGGTTTCTTGGGCACTGGAGGTAGTTAGCTGGGTGAGGTCCCCCGCAAAGACAGCATGTAGGTGGAGTTTTGGGGTCTTGTAAACATTCCCGTGTCAGGTGTTCGCCTGCACACTTGACACACTTCGGTGCCCTGGTACAGTAATTTGAGGAATGGAAAAAACCCTGACATCTGAAGCATTGAGGAGGGCCGTATTTTTTCCATAGGGCTTCTACCGTGACTTGCATACATGCAAGTTCTTTAAGGTTGAAGATTTTTTGGTTGTGCTCATTTTTATCCGGGATTGTGAGGAATAAGGGCATGGGTGCACCTGTGCTCTTGTTTGTCATAATATATATTTGATGTATAGAGAATCCCTTCTCTCGGAGTTCTTCGGCTATGTCATCAGTGGGCATGTCGACTGGCATACCTCTAATGACAACTCTCAACTTCCGTTCTTCAGGCAACATATAAGTGTGCCCTTGCAGTTTGTTGTCTTCTACATATCTCCGTAATTTGTGATATGCGTGGGCAGTCGGGGGGAACACTTTGAGGCTTGTCCCCGTCAATTTTGCTATTAATTTAATTTTAGTAAAATCTTGTAACTTCTTTAATAATGTGGCAGGGTTTGTAATTTTATCGATGGTTATGGGTGGCACTGGAGGTTTCTTCGTTCCTGGTGTCTGGTTGGAAGTGGAGGGGCGAGGAGATTGCTGAAGTTGAGTCCTGCGCCTGGGACTCTGAGGTGGTGTGGAGTTTCTCTGTGCGGTGCGAGTCGGGCTGGGTGGTGAGGTGTCCATGTCATTGGCTGAGGTGCTTGGGGGGTCTTCAATCGTGAGATGATCGAATTTATTGTGGCAGGGAGTGATATCTTCTATTTTTTGTTTTTTGGCTAAATTTTCCGAAATAATATTTTTTGATTTTTTCTTCGTCTTAACGACTGTGAATTCGTCGTCGAGGAATTTCTTGCCCCATGCTTGGGCCGTGTCATCGAGGGCTGCTGCGGCTGCTCTGAGTTCACTGCGACGAGCAGTGATATACCTATTTTTCGCTTCGTCGCTAATTTCTTCTAGTTCTAGAACGTTCAACCGTTGTTGTTCGTCATCTTCAAAGGGATATTGATGTAATGCCGAAAGCGTAGCCTCGACGACATTAACAACTCTAGTAAGTGCTTCGGCCGTACATGCATGTTCTAGCATTTGAACTAAACTGTTCACATCGAATTGATTGTGGAAATTTTCATAGTTGGATCTTACAGGTGTTAGATCGTGAACATCTTGGGAATCCATCTTCGTTTTGTATCAAACGTGAGAATGGAAAAGAGAAAAAATTATACGTGCTTCGCTCAAGAATATTTGAGGAAATTATTAGCCAAAGTCTATAAACAATCTAAACAGATCTCCTTTATAT
>BMAW01093915.1:0-13004 GCA_019974015.1 Nephila pilipes
CGTATTCATATACCTTAAAATCAATGTTAGTTAAATATTTATTCATATGACACAATGTACAATATTCATTTTTATATTTACTCTGATTTTAAATTTATTAGTTAAATAATTAGTAATAGCAATTAAATAATATGAATGCATTAGTATTATGTGTTTCTATCATTTTATAAAATATCTTGAAGCATACCAATTTTCATCTTCTGAATCCAAATATAAATCCTTTAATATGTTAAAATTTAAAGTTTTTTGTTACAAAATTGTATTTAATTCGAAAGTCATACATAGTCGCGTAGATGTTGGAGAGGAAGAGAGTAGGTAGTAGAAAATAGAAGAATTAAACAGACACAATGAATATCCAAATAACTTGGTTTATTAACAAACTATGAGTAGCTGCACTTGACTGAGGGAAGGCGAGCCTTTATACATCCTAATGGATATATTCCGAAAATTCTGGGAACGTGAAGTATATTCTGAAAGGCTTTAGAAATTAAAATGAAAAAAAAAAAATGGTGAACAATTTAAGAAAGCTTTTAAACGAATTTTCAATCTTGCCGTCACTGGACTTAAATCTTAGAAATCTTGAAATGTAGATAAGTGAGGTTCATCTCGAACTGTAGAAGAAACTTAAGAGTAATCGATGCTTTCGAGCTTTGTGGCATTGCTCTATCCTTGAAAAACCGGGTCTCTACCACTTAGGAATTCTGTGGTAGAATTCTCGCCTCCTCGAACGAGCAATGAGACTTCTATGGACTCGATGGCATCGTGACTTTAACGTTCGGACGGATGCACTTCTAATATAATTGAGCTCGTCAGAAGTAGTAAAATTATCTGGAAATTCTATCTGTGTATCGGAATCATTATAAGGTTTTATTCAAAGCATATGTACAATGTTATTTGTCGTCTTGAGTTGGAATCGAAGTTTTGGACTTCATGAGTTACTTCCGATATCCATTGTAGCAGATGATAGGAGCAGAAATATTTTTAAGTAACTTTTCTGACAAACCTATTTTTCGTATTTAGTGAGAAACTATTCGAGGTCTCCAGGTTTATAGTTTACTATTCGATGTTTGGAATCATACCACCTTTGTTCCCTTTCTTGCGCTTCCAATTTTCATAATTTATTTTTTCTAGACACTTAGACTCTTGAGAAATCTAGCAGTTTAACCATCTTCTGTTTTTTTTTCATTATGAATTAGGTATACAGAATCCAGTGTCGGTTTCCCGCATGGGGGGACTTCCAGCCTACTGACATTCTACCTCTATGAGTATGAGCCATCTATTCTCATAAGACAAGCCAGTTTAAGTGATGTGAAGGTAAAGTTAACTCAATTCCCCTTCTGCTACCTAATATATAAGGTAGTACTGAAGGCAATCAGGAGGCATAGAATGCATAGAAGGAAGTTTCTCGGTTTCTTCTAGTGCCTCCTTTCTATTTATTAGATGACAGGCTGTTACCTTATGTTTGTTTTATATTTAAATTACAAGAATTAAAAAATTAATGATATTTATAGTATTATATATCAATTATATTTTTTATTCAAATGTAAATACATCATTTATATAAATTATAAAAAAATATTTTTTATGTCCTTCATCTAAATTAAAAAAATCGGATAAGTTTTTAAAGTTGCCAATATTACATACTTGTTTCCCGAATAATATTGAATACAAGAAATGATTTCAAGCAATGAACAAATTCGTTAGAACTCTTATTGTATCTTAATGCACTGTACGTATCGCTTGATATTTTTATAAAAATTATAGAATATTAAAAACAAAAAATGTATTTCAATAAAATTTTGTTAAATTTAAATTTTGAAAATTATAATGATATCAAAGTTTTGAATGTTCTATTTATAAATACTTCGCAAAATTTTATATATTAGGAGGACCGGTAAGTAATGTCAGTTATCTACATTAAATTCAAACAAATAATTTTTTATCAAGTTTTTATTTCTAATCTGTGATGTAATAATCTTCGATATCAACAAACTTTTGCCATCGAGTGTGCAAATTTTCAACGCCGAATTGATAAAAATCGATTGGGTTTAGAGATAAATATCTGGAAATAGTATTTAGGACATCATTTGAATTTTCAAATTTTTTTGCTGATTAGAAAATTTTTCAGCGATCGAAATAAATGAAAATCCAATAGCGCAGTATTGAGCGAGTATGGTGGGTGAGGTAATGCCCCCATCCCGATTCATTAATTTTTTTCTAGGTTTACACCCCAAAAAGGCATTTTTAGGTATTTGGTGGAGTATTCGTAGGTTTTTGAAGTGCTGAAACCTGGACAAATTATGATTGCAGTCCTTTAATGTGAACAATTGGATTGAAAAAATCAATCTTTAATTGAAAAGTACCCAATGATTGTCAACAGAAGAGGTGTTATTCTGCAACACGATAATGGAACACCGCACAGCGCAAGACGAACCCTATAAAACAATACTTTCTGGTCCTAATAAAAATAAAAACAGATTCTTTTTAACATATTACTAAATATAGGTATACGATTTACATGTGTAAATACGGCTATTGATAATTAATTGATCTTACATAAATATTTTTGTTTATATATTTGATTTCTTCTGCATAAACAGACACATAAATGAATAGGTACCGCAATGTTAAAATATCAATTCCATTTACCTTATATAAAAAAAAATGAGGATATTCCAAACTTGGCATAAAACAATTTCTTTTTCTTTGTCAAAGCCGTCTTAGATATTCTAAGCTGCCAATTATTATTTGCATCTATATTATATTTATCGTATCGTTCAAAATTCAAAGTGACCAAAAGAATAATCCTAAACCTATTTTAAATTACATAAAATTTTAAAAAGATTTTTGGTATAGGTGAATATTATAAATATTTTATACGATTTGGGGAACCATTCACGAGGAGCTGCAAGAGTTATTTCATTAATTTTCAAATATAATGTAATAAATTTTCACTTAACAATTTCTTATAAATAAATAAAAATAATATCTAATGTTATTTATAAAATTAGGATTTCATAGATATACATTTAATTTTAAACAAATTCTCACAATTTGCGGAGTACTTTTGAATTTTGTAACAACAAATTGCTTTCTTTACAAATAAGTCAAAAAAAAACTTCTAAAGCCAATTTTTTTTCGTGATAATTTCATATAATCTGGTCCATAAATTTGCAGCATTTGTTTTTTAAATCTTTTACTAAAAATTGAAAATACTTTTAATATTTAGAAAAGGAACTCTAATGGTTTAAAAAATAGGCAAACAGTGTTAATCTGCCTTAGATTTTTTCAAAATACTTGTATATTTGTGTATAAATTAACATGTCAAGAATGTTTTAATAACTGATTACAATATATTATTTGAATCAGAAATTAAGAATACATATTTAAAATAAAATAAGAAAGTAAAAAGACCTTCTGAAGGATAAAAGATTTACAGCTTGGATGCCTTAAAAATCAGACAAAAATGATTTTATCTTATAAAGATTTCAAAAACCCTTTAAACTTACATTTTTTATTAGTTTACGTGTTTTCACCTCTTTTTAATGAAATTTGCATAATATAAACTTGCATCCATTGTGCTTATACGACATAATTAACAGTTAAAATGCGTCAATTGTCAAAACACAAGTTTAGTTTATAGTTTTATTCCTTTCTTCTAAATTAAGTGTCTTGAATTAAGTAATAAATATGTTAATATTTTTATAATATTTTCCATTTAAAAAAAAATTTTAAAAATTTCCCATCTTTTTATAAAAAAAAGCTATACTTCAATGAGTGTACATTATTATGATATGTGATTATCGTACTCTAAATAATATTATTTTTCTTACCTCCTCATAAAAAAGACATTTAACGTTTATTCTCAGCCATTTGAAAATAATCATGTTTCTGTTTATAAAAAGACAAAAGTAGGACTGCATTTTTCTAAAATCGTTTCTTTTGTATGTAGTCAAACGATCAAGTTACAGAAGTTTTCAATTCGCGAGAAAAAACATTTTTTCCGTTTTAGTAGTTTTTTTAATTTTTCAAACATATAAAGTTTCTAACATCTCTTCGTTAAATAAAGCATCCCAATGTCTAGTGTTACTTTTACATTATAACATTCACTTTTTTTTTTTATTTGAAACACAATTATTTAATTATATGACTTTGCGTGAAATGTAATACTTCGGATTATTTTAAGATTTTAAGTATTTTAAAGTTTAAATTTTTATACTTTAAATATAACTAAATCCACATTGATAGAAATAAAATGCATAAATTATTGTTGATTATTTCAAATGCAAAGCTACAAAATATACACATGTTCTCATTCTGATAAAAATATCTAACAATGTTATTAATAATCATATCGCAATCAATATTATTGTGTTTTAAAATACAAGATCTTGTTACAATCCTCTTCAGTTTTGAGATTAGTGTGATGTTGAAGATTAATTTTAATGTATTTCTCCATCTACATAATACAAATTATTTATAATTAATGGTGTATCATATATATACATTATACATGTGATATTTCGGTATACTTTATCATAGCATTAAGTTTTCATTTACTAACATATACCTATTACAAACGTATTTTACGAACGTATTTAGAACAGATAAAAATCACCCAAATTAAGTAATATTCTGAAACACAACTACTTTTATTATTTTTAAAAAAAAAGTTCCGACGTGCATTGATCTAATATATACTTGATATCAAGAGATATTTAATATGGAAATATATATATTTGGATAGAAGAAGTGTTTTGAACAGTTGAAATTATTTTCAAATAAAAGTTTTTCCTATAGTAATATTTCTTGATAAATTTAGCACATTTAGCTGTTACAAATAAAATGACTAATATATTGAAGCCTGTGTTTCACTAGTGAAATACAAATGTTTTTACTATACAAAAGTTTTTCAAATAACTTGTAAGATACTCAGATTTTAAAATGTTCTTTTTACATAAATTTTAAACATCTACGAAAATATAGTTTTGTACTTCTTAAATTAAAATGTACGAAAGCATTTTTCTTTTTAAATTGATTGGTTTGTGTATAAAACTGTACCGTTGCGCGCTTTTCTTTTATCACGGTGTGGAAATCATCAATTAATAAAATGATCAAAAACCGTTTAAGAAACATTAAGATTAATTAAGAGTAACAACTGTGAACTATTCATTGACAGTGGCAAGTAACATCCAAGCGACAACTATCGCACAAATAAAAGCTCCTTATTGTGAGGAAACCCTAAAGACCCATTTTATCTCGACAATTTATGGACTACATGGGGAAAATGTTTAAGAGATGTCCTTGAGAAAAGATACATGTTTTTGCTCCTGCTCGTCATCCTGCTCACAGAAGAAAAAAAATTTAAAAAAATCGTATCGTTTCTACAAAAGTTGAGTTTCTTCAAAAATGTGAGTTTTTGTTCCTATGCTTCAATTCTATTGAAAATATTCAAGTAATCCCAAGTTTGTATCCTCAAAAGTAGATGTGTTTTATCCTTTTCTTCAAATAAAGAAAGAAAAATGCGAAAAATAAATTTAAAAATCTATTATTCTGATGATCTTATTCACGATCTTGCTCAATTATGATTGATGTGCATTCGTATATAAAAATGTTTTAAAATACACCCACCCACCTACATAAGTTTGATTTGGTTTTAATCTTTAAAAATTGTTGACTTTCATTCGTTATTGTACATTTTAAAATTAAAACCTTTAAATTAATTACAATATTTTCAAACTATTATTCTGTACTCATTTTAATTTTTAATTATGTGTATCATGTATGTAATATTTTTATTGATGGAATTGCTATTGGAAAAACTGAATATGAAAAGAAAAATATTTTAAAATATTTATTTAAATTAATGTGTCGTATGTGCAAAATCCCTTCGGCAACACGTAATTTATAACATGTTTGTGGAAAGTATCAGAAATGATACAAAATGTATATTTTACAATTTTTTATTTACAATAATGTGTCAAATGTCCCTAGAAACACCTTATTTGTAACTTATATTTGTGGAAATGTTGCAAAAACGAACAAAAATATTCTCTGCATATATCTATGTAACACATTTGCCCTAACAATCATTTGTTTGGAGGATATTTCTCGAAACGAATTTAACCGTAAGCAATATAAATAAGCATGTAAATGGAACAAAAAAAATGCCAATTTCCAATATTCTTAGACTTTTGAGGATAAATGTTCCACATCAGAGTTTCCAAGGGGATTGATTGTAAATAAAAGACAGCAAATAATAAAAATTCAGAAAAAATAAATTAGGTTTAATTTTAAGGACAAATATGATTTAGTTGTTTTTTCGAAGAACCGTGAATCCTCTTTTCCTGATGAAGAATGGGATTAAAGGGGAGGTTTGAACCCCTGTTTGAATCCAATATCATAAATTTTCCTTTTTTTATTTGGAGGATATTTAATTGATGTATTTACATTTAGTGAGTTTTTACAATTACTAAAAACATTTCTATATTATCAAGAATATCCTAGACTTCTTCATAGACATTTAAAGAACTTTTTTTTCTTCAGAGATTAAAAAATTGAACATTTCCAAAAATTTAAATACGTTTGCATCAACATTACATCTTTTTTTTTTTCCATTGAAGAACTTATATGATATTTTCTATAACTTAATAGTGATGTTAGTTTGAAATACGTTTGTTTAATGATGATGTGCCAACACACTTGTTTCCAAATTTGTAATTAATAATTTAAATGGTGCAGTTCCATTGGATTAACTATTGTATTTAAAATTGTTTGAGGGGTTGATAAATTTGCATGAATTTATATTTTTTAAAAATAAAATCCCTACTAAATGCCCGACAGTAAAGAAAAGTTCACGAACATTTTATAAATTCTCAATCAAGTGAAATTCAATTAGCTTTATAATTGCATATTTGATAATATTGTTGCCCTATGTCATATCATTCGCTTTTGAAAGTTTTTTTTTTAATATTTTGATATGTTTACAATAAATAATATTTTTGAAACATGTACTCCATTCTCTTACCGAATACCAAACAAGGTTATCATAATTTTAAAAATATAAAGATAATCTTCAATATTCGCTGAGTCAACAATAAACGTGGCCAAGTTATTGTACGAGTCATGCAGATGAAAGGAATTATGATAAATTTAATTTATTCTCTTTTTTTCGCTTTAAATATTCTCAACACCTATCTTTTTAAATTTAAAACTAATGTGATTTCCCCATTTAAACTACTATAAATTCCACTCTGAAGGTCACGCTTGTTTGGTTTACCTATTAGCATTCCAAGTTCGAGTTTAACTTCTGAATTAGCAATGAAAGAAAAACCTTTTTTTTTCTGAGATTTAAAGGCTTTCAACAACTAACAATGCTCTTTTGTTTTCACTTCTCTCCTTTTTCTGATATTTACCACGTGAGACACGTAACCTCATCCTCTATGCTCTAGCCATGGTATGGATAAGTGTAATAAGTAAAATGGTTAAAATTTATTTCATAAACATCTAAAACTAATTAAAAATAATTACCGCCTTTCGTTATATGAAAAGAAGTAATATCCTCGAGAAGATTATCATTACTAATTTATAATATTAAGATTATTAATAATTAATATTATCATTAATAATTAAGAGGTTATTACTTTAAAATATTTAGAAAATTTTCAGATACTGTATAAAGCATGAATATACTTTTAGGTTTTATTTTAAACCCACTATGCCATAATTATTATTAAAGCCATATTAATATTATTTCACTTTTAATACCCTAATTCACTGCATAATAGGCTTACGTATAAAGTGTGTTAGTGATATCATTATGAAGAGATAATACCTATAACATATTTTGTAACTAAAGCTATACTTTTCTAATTTTCGGAATGAAATCATTATAATTTTACATTCTTAAATATAAATGTTGCAACTTTTTTGCATTTTATTCTTTACCTTTTCTTGCGATACGTTTATTTTATTTTGTTTTTATACAAAAATTAAATTATTTATTCTTTAGGGCAATGAATTGGACTCACTTGAAGTCACAATCTCGAGACAATTTGGAATGCAATTGATACGCAGTAAATACTAAAGTGGCATCCTTTAGAGATGAATTGACTCCATAGAAGTTCGGACCACAAGAAAACTAGTGAAACTCAGCTATTTAGTTTTAAGCCTAAATTTGCAACTTGAATTGCGTAGTATTCATTTTCCTCTAAGGTAATCTATAAGATTTTTTCATTACTTAATACAAAATATTTTCCTTAGTAAGATGAGTTTTCAAAAGGATTTTTCCCCTTGGGGAAAAATCCTTTTGAATCTTGGAACATACGTTGTATATTAATACAAGGTATGTTCCAAGAGTAATGAGAGAAAAAAATTATAAAATTTACTGTCACGTAGAAAGTATATCCAAGCCAATTAAATGGACAGTAATAATATTAATTCGATATTTTATCCCGCAATTTTTTCCTAAAATAATAAAAGTATAATTTCAGTTTAAATTAACTTCACTTTAAATAATGTTCTAAAACTGGGACCCAGTAAGCGATTTCTTCAGGGTTGAAAAAGATTATTTTTGGGATTTGTTCCTTGAAAGCTTTGTATTTTTCTTCAATAGATCCTTACTTTGGCGACATAGGCCAAATTGCGCATAAATCACTGGTAATATGAGCACAGACCCAGGAAGCTATTGATATCTGAAATATTTTCCGGAAAGGAAATCTTGTTACAATAGCTAAGATTTTGGGATTTGGATAGATTCTACGTTCATAATTTAAATGACCCAATTTTATCAGTTACTTTCTTCCAAATGAATATTTGCTCAGATTCAACGATAATCCTGCGTCTTAGATACATTTTAAAGTTTTCTTAAGTGTATTTCGTGTTCTTGAAAATTCGGTGCATGTACAATGATGTTATATAGGTATGAAAAACGATATTCTACATAAGTCCTCGATGAATTGCGCCAATCATTCATTCAAAAATAGATGGAGCATTACATACCCAAAATTGCATGACTTTTAATTTATAAATAACATCTGGAGTCTTAAATGCCGTCTAGTCCCAGTATTTTTAATCTGCTTCTATTTGTCAATAGCCTGATTTTAAATGCATTATATAGAAAATTCTTGAATCGGTAAATAGTCCAAAGCATCATCAATGAGTAGCAGCTAATATATGTCACTTTTAGTAATTTTGTTCTGTTTTCTATAATCGTCTCAAAAACATCATTCGCCATTTTTCTTCTTCACGACCACTACAAGGAATGACCACGTAGTACCACTTAGCTCAATATATCCCTCTGTTTAAGATATTGATGGTCATTCATCACACAAATCAACTTCCACTTTCTGTCATACATCTAATACGCATGAGTCTATTTCTAGAGCTAGGATTGTGATAAAGTAATTTTTATCTTTAACTACTATTTAATCATGTTTTTACAGATGGTAGAGTGTCTTAGGAAACCCTTAGTTGAAAGAATTTCATTAGTGGAAAAGTTAGGACCTACTGCGTATTTGAAAAGACCAGTTTGGAAGTAGAAACAGAGTTGTGAAATGTAGATGAGTCTGTGCAATCGAATTGGGGCTATAATTTAGGCCATGAATGAAAATAAGAATAATTAATAAATACAAGTGTACCGCGAAGACTATAAATAAAAACGATTCGTTAAAACATTTTGATTCGCCCCTATCATAACAATGATAGGGGCGAATCAAAATATTCGCCCCTATCATAACAATATCGCCCCTCATGGACAATGATGTATATTGAAGAGACTGAACCCTTCGCAATAGATTTGGAACTGTTACGAAGGGCTTAGAAAAACTTGCGGGTGGAAAATATAAGCAAACGTTGTCGACTCGATTCAGTCAGCCTTTTCATAGTCGAAGTCTAGAGAAGATAAACTCAGCGAGAGATATAAATATAGAAAGTGATATAAATTGGTTAATGTAATAAAATTTGTACAATATTTGCATATTGCTTCTTGTTTATTATCACTGCTAAGTAATTTTTCGCTCTTGTGTCTTTGATTATTAATCAGTTTTTGAATAATAATAAACGCAAAAGTGTCATTTAAGTACGCTCTTAACCAGTAGAATAACTATGAAGAAATTGAATATTACGATTAATAACATAATGAATATTTCCTGTTTCGATGAATAATACGGCAGTTATTTAAAGTTTGGCTTTACGTCTACAGAAATTAATGGTGAAGAGGGACTGCAATGTGTATCGTGTATGAAAGTTGTGGCACCGGCACACATGTATCCAGGTAAACTGAAGTGTCAATTAGAACCTAATCACTACAACATAATTGGAAAACTTAAGAGTTTTTACTAAGAAACAAAAATAACAAAACAGTATTTCTTCCCAAGACTGCATCAATACTAAACAATGTTGTACTTACATCTCTTAATTTTAAATACAGAATCGCAAAAAGGTAAGAATTCCATACATTTGATCAAGAACATATCCTACAGGATACTGTAGATATAAGAAATTTTATGGTTGGTGAGTCTGATGAAAAACTATTTTTGAGAGTGTCTTTTTCCAATAACACAATGAGTTGCCGATCACAACATACAACTAAGGACTTCACATATAATAAAATAGAAAATTTGAAAGGAATAGAGTTTGTATTGAAGCTAGATAAGACTACGAATAATAATAAGGCTTATGTCATATGCTATGTACAGTTCATAGATGTGTGTACCGCAATAACATTGGAGTAGATCTCTTTTGTAATAGTATCACTACAGGAGCAAGGAACTTGTTCCAGATCTTTGATACATTTTTGTCTAAAAATAGTTTAAATTTGATTAAGTGCATTGATATACGCACTGATCAATCTAGTTTCATAAGCGGCCGCTAAAAAGAATTGCAGGTATTTATATGGAGCAAAAATCCGGATAACCATCGTGTTATGCACATGGTATCCTATGTATCAAATCTTAGGATGTGTTAAAAGTTTTATAAAAACTCATCCAATGATGGCAATGATTGTGAAAGGAAATCGGGATCGAGAATTCTTTTTTATTGTACTATAGCAGTGAGCGATTGCTCTGCCTGGTAATAATTTACAACGTACCTTTGAACAATGGCAAGAAATTTTTATTTACCTTAAAGCAGAACATACGGATGCCGAATATTTTACCGATGTAGAATTCTTTTTAACAAATGTAGCATTTTTGTGCAACATTTTTGAAAAGCTAAATTCCCTGAATTTCTCTCTAAAGGAAAAAAAAAACACGCGCATTTTGAAATCAATGGAAAAATGTCAGGTTTTTAATTTTTTGTAAAACAAAAACTTGATTTATCGATGAAGAGATTGAGTGAAGGTGTGGGTAATGATGTTTTAAAATTGAGTAATATTTTTGATTTCACTGAACTTGGTATATCTAAAGAAAAATTAACAGTTTTGAAGAACACTTATCTCAGCTAATTATCTGGTTTGAGAAATACTTTCAAAATGAAACGTTTCATAAGTTTGCATGAATTCCATATCTATTTAATGCTCGTGCTTTATTTGAATTTATTAGAAAGAAAAAGCAATTTGACTTTCCACAAGGGTTAGAAAGCAAAACTTCGCAACAAAGAATTGACAGAATTTCGGAAATGAATAAAAGAAGAATATTCCTTTTTAAGTGATAAAGACCAAAGAGGTCCAGCTATCAAGGGAAATGGCACCCCAGACCATAACTCCTGATTGAGGGCCTGAGTAGCATGCAGTAGTGAAATCAAGATCGGCATGCTACCCTGGGCGTCTTCAGGCACGTCTTCGATGATCGTCAGGACACAGTTGAAAAAAGGATTCATCACTAAACACTATTCGTCCCCAGTCTAACCTGATCGAGCCAAGAACCACTGTAATCTGACTCGAGAGTGTGCAAACGTGAGTAGCAGGTGGCATAGCGGATGGTATAAGCGTAGAGTTCGCTCTATCAGCCGTCTCTGAATGGCCATGGTGGACACTCGTATGCAGGTCGCACATCTTATGGTTGAAAACAGTGTATCAGGAACTGTGAGAGTTGATCTGACAATCACTTTGTCCTCCCGATCTGCTGTGGCCCTAGGTCATTCGTTAACATCATGACGTTGAAATCTCCCATTGTTCATCCATTCTTGCCAGTATCTTCTAACCGCCGCATCGCTTCGACGCATATGACGAGCGATTCTCTGATTTTCCCTACCTACCTCTTTCAAACCAATGATACGACCTGTTTCAAACTCTGACAGTTGCTCGTAATGAGTTCGAATCCTACGACGAGGCTTATTTTCAGTCGTTGAAATATATCCTAAATCACAATGCAACAGAAAATTTTACCATCAGATTGAGAATCGCTTCTTATGTACACCTGCTGAGCGCTCAGTTTTGTTGAGCTGTAGCTCCCATTATTCACACATTGGACACTAAATTTTAATCATTTCCATGTTCGGTCCAAATGTCTTTGCATACGAAATTTCACGAATGATTAATGTTGAATGTACTCGAAAATTGTTTTCATTGAATTGAAAAAAGCTCTAATCTCATTTTAAAAACAGATAATTTGAAACAACCATAAAAGGAACTTTCAAAATTATTAGATAACTGTAAATTAAAACTATAATTTAATTTTAAGTGCATTCATGATCTTATAAGATTCTCATAATTTAATAACATTGTAAGCTTAGAACATAGCTTTTTTAAAGGATATAAAGCAGGCTTTTAAATTGATCTACATCGATGCGTTTGTAATTTCTAAGTGGTTTTTTTTTCATTGGCAAAATTCATAATTGTTTTCTACTAAAATTACCCTTTCTTCAAAATCTAAGATAACTCATAAATTTAGAAATTGTCTATGATAAAATTAGTAAATATTATTAAAACCATATATTATCATGCATTTTAAATGTAACATAATAAGCTCATTCAATTACATTTATGAATACATTTAAAATCTTAATTAAATTTATATTTATATATATATATATATATATATATATATATATATATATATATATAT
>BMAW01093920.1:8648-59319 GCA_019974015.1 Nephila pilipes
AATGTTTATCCCAACGTTTTCTTATATCGGAGAATCTACAAGACGATGCTATTAACTCACTGAGCCCAAAAAAAGTTTGATTTCTCGAACTAGTCCAAGAAAATGCCCGTCTCTCAGTGTGGCGGTGACAGCTGATTCCTTTCTGCATGCTGAGATCCCTGACATAAACAAGCTGCGCGGGGATTTGCCCACACGTTTAGGGAAGAAATGTATTTGAGGAATATACTAACTCTAATCATTGGTAAATTATACCTACTCACAAGGAGCGGTATTTATTTGCTTAGAATTTTATAATGATTCTGACTTAGACGGATGTGTTCAGTAATAAATATTATTTATTTATAATACAGTGATTAAAATACTGGTTTTAAAATTGCAAAATTAGCTTTTTCATGAATTGTCAAAACTCTGACACTTTTTGCTGCAGTATTCTTTACATTTTCTTTGTGAGGTTTCTTTACGTTCGGGTCCAGAGTCTGAAATTTCTTCATAATTTCTCTGTCAAATTCACTATGAGCAATAGAAGAAATAGCGTTCCTTGTATGAATTTGATAGAATAACCATAACTTGTAAATCGGAAAACATACTGAAAATATAGATTATTTATTACTTTTAAACTATAAGTGCAAATTTTTATTAATATTTAGTATTCCGGTAATAATTTAAATTGTATGCGTCAGTTGAATCTTTCATCGGTATTATAATTTATACGTTCATTTTCGAAAGTCGAAAAACAAATTTATTTTTTCATGTACGTTTGGGAGAGATCAAATAATTTGAACTTCATAAACCAGAATGACTCTAGCCACCGATTTAAAGATTTTAATGACTGCATAGAGATACCAATTCAGCATTGCATAAATACCAGACAACCGATAACATTACATTTTCTCGGAATTCCTAACTTGATTCGTATTCCATGGTTCGTGCCTAACTGTTTGCTTCATCGTTTTACCGAAGGAGGCGCTGTTGCTGGGTTTTTGCTCTCGGTTAAGAAAGTATCATCTCTCAGTATTATTGCGAATGGCTTTAAATTTAAAACCAACTTTCCTGAATTTGACCAAAGAGGTTTCACCCATAAATTTTTGTACAAAATGAGCAATTTAAACTTCCCAACTTACCTCATTAAAATTATTTATAGCTTCTTGCAAAATAGATCTTTCAGAGAAAAAATTAAAGATAGTTTTTGTAATAATGGTACTATGGCTGAGGGCTGTCCACAGGGGTCAATTTTAAGCCCCCTATTGTACAATATTTTCACTTCAGACTTTCCAAACCACGCCACATTCAGTGTATGCCTCTTTGCCGATGACTTTGCTTTACTTGCACAAGGAGCAAACCTCAAATATACTATTAAAGTTCTCCAAAAGTACCTCGACACTCTCGAACTTTGGTTAACTGACTGGAGGATCGCAAAAAAATGTCAATAAAACTCAAGCCAAAAACTTTCTGTAGTATGTTACCTGGGACTCCAAATATACTCCAAAAACCTACAAACAGCATAACAGATATCTTTCCGAAATTTTTGGACCAAAATTCATCTCTGTATCTCACTCATTGGCAGAAACTCACCCCTTTCCCTAAAAAACGAAGTGCTGTTGTATAAACAATTTCTTCTCTCAATCATCATTTATGCCGCCCCCCATTTGGGTGTCTGCCCCAAACCTCCACATGAAAATAGTGCAAAATAAGATCCTAAGAATTATGACAAATTCCCCCTGGTACATCAGAAACTCAGTAATTCATAACGACCTAAATATTGGTTCCATTGAAGACTATATCACCAAGCTGTCACGAAATGTTTTCACTTCCCTCTTAAATCGCAATAATGAAATTATCAGAGCTCAAACTATTTTTACTAATCCTCATTCAAAATTCAATTTCGCCTACAAGACAACCAAAGTGTATTTTCCCTTGAAACCTCCATAGTGATTCTCATTATTTGTCTAATAATACTTCACTTCTCGTAAGATTATAGCATCTCTACTTGTATTTTATATTGGTTATATCTGACTCACATTGTATTGATACTGAATGGTATCATGGGTACTCTGATTATTTTTCTTCATTCATTAATTCCAACTACTTCATCTCGCCGCGTGGCGCCATCTGTCATTCACCACTTATTCCTACATTCTGAACAAAAGAGGTGACGCTCGTCACTCAAAAATCTCTTTCGTAACGGCATCGAGGCCAATTGCGCTTGGAGAAATTCGAATCTCTCTCTTTGGCTAAACACAGGGTTATCCTTATGCCATCTTGTGAAGCCGTTTGGAAAACTTTCGTCGGAAAAATTAAAATTACTCACCCATTGTTCATATAAATGAAAGTCGTTGCAGAACAAAAGGTGAGAATTTTCGGTACTTGTCCGTTATAGCGGCGCCCGTCAAATTACGATTACGCCAAACTCGTGAAGCCTATTTTTTTTTTATAAAACCTTCTTGGCGACATTTCTTTAGTCGCTTGGCGATTAGTCATCTGGCGCCGTTATAATAGACAAGTACCAAATTTCTTATATGTTCTGTTGAAAGTGAGATAGATAAATCCTCATGATTTTCTCCTTGTTTGTTGCGATTGACGCCAGCGTGAATTCAGTTAAGGGGTCTCAGGACCCTTAAAACTCAAAATTTTTGATTTTTTGAAAAAAATATATGTAAGAGCCTCATCTGTTCTGAACATTTTGGTACCAAAATTATAACGATACTTTTGACAATTTTACTGTTCGTGCGCTTTGCTGTCACTTCATAGTCAATGCGCTTTTATGTCACATCAAAGAAAATATTCAAACGGAATGGTATATTGCACGTTTTTAAAGTTTATTATATTGTTTTAAAGATTAACTCTCTCAATCCTTTAAGCAGAAAGAACATTGAAAAGGCAGGAAATTTAAACGCGTTTTCGAACAGTACGGCCCTTTACTTCATTTTAAAATTTACCTAAAGTATACTTTTTGCAGGCTAAATTTTAAAGTTTATTAACTATTAAAATTTTTAAACTTCAATATTAGTTAAACTGAGCAAGTCATCGGAGAAGTTATTGCAGAGTATCAAAAGCCAGAAAGGACAATAAAAGGGGAGTGGCTCATTTTTAGAGTTATTAAAAAAGTAAAAAATTTGTATTGCGAGAACTATTTAAGCCTTTTTATCTTCGAAACTTCATTTAACATTATGGAAATAAATAATTATTTCATCCGTTTTTCGAAAACCACAAATCAATAGTTTTTGCATCAAAAATACAGGAAAGTTACGGTTACTGCATCTGGTAATCTGGTTAACTGCAGGAAATTCATATTGCATTGCTGTTCAATACGAACGGAGGAGGTCGCTGCTGTAGCTTTACAAATTCAAGGCAATGTCTGCAAGCTGCTTGTCAGAACTCACGATGTTTTTGTACAACACTCAAAATTCTCGGGGAATTCTGCGAGTTAAAGAAATTTACTCAGAAATTTATTAGTGATTCGCTGCAGCATATCTCTGTCATGTTACTTAAAATTGTAGTATATTAAATTTAAAAAATTGAGAACACAATGCAGTTGAATTGTTTGGAGGTTTAGTTTAGTTTTTATTAACGTCGCACTAGAAGCAACACGAGGGCTATTGGCGACGGACATCGTAATTTTGAACCACGGTCAAGTGACGAGGACGACACCTGAGCTGGCACCCCCCTCTCCTAACAACCACACCACGTCAACGGGAGAATAGTTTGGGCTTCATCCCTGTAAACGAAATTTTAATGGGCAAATATGGTTACAGTTAATTTCCTTTTTGCATGGTGGATGGTCGTTATCAATGGTAACCCCAAATATCTCCTTCGTCACGCCATTTGGGCTGAATGCGCTTGCGAGATATTCGAATCCGTCTTTTTGGTTAAATGCAGCGTTATACTAGCGCCACCTCGTGAAGCCGTTTGGAAACTTTCGTTGGAAAAAGTGAAAGTCGCTGAAGTCTCGACATGCATGAGGTCTAGACATATTTAATGTGTATGAGCTCCACTATATGTCAGGTCTTAATTTTGTTTGTTTAGTTAACGTTGCACTAGAAGCAACACGAGGGCTATTGGTTGACGACATCGGGATTGGAACCAACTACTCGAGGAGCTTCACGACCACTCGGTTATCGAGGTGGCTGACTGGAAGTGAAAGTGATTTTAAATTTATAAAGTACCCAAAATTCTCCCAATTGCTGAAGAGTTGCTTTGAAATTTTTAAAAACGCACAGTTAAGAGTTCAAAGCTGACAGGAAAATAATCAAGTTCACATCATTTATTTCTCTGATATCATAACACATCGATTAATAACTCCCGAGACTAACCCAGAGATGGCGCTCGTAGTAAACCAGTAACCAGGTCTTTCTAATCTTTGCTTAAACCGTGTCAAAATTTTAAGTCGATCGGACCAGGAAAAAAGTTTTTTGAAGTGAAATGAAAAAAGTTTTTTCCAAGTGGGTGCCGCGATTGCTTTCGATGGAGCAACGAGTCGATGATTCAGAAAGCTGTTTATCGCTATTTACTCGCAACAAAAAAGATTTCTTGCGGGAAAAAAAAAAAAAAAAAATTGGGGAAAAAAAAAAAAAAAAATTGGAAAAGCGTTGGAACGATTGTATCACCCTAAAAGGTGATTAACAAAAGGTGTTATGTTGATGAATAAAAAAAAAAATGTTGTTTTCAATTTTAGACTCGGGAGTTATTGATCGATGTGTTAATTAAACGACATATTTTTGAATTAATATGTGAAGGAGCTTATAGCCACAGTTAAGACACAGGAGCTGAAGTTTTAACAATCTTTATCGAACAAATAAGCATTTTTCTGCCATTACATGCGCAGATACGACAGCGTTTAAAGTAAGAGAGTAAATATTCTCTCTTGAACTTGTTAATTTTATTGAATTTGCAGAAGGTTTTTTGAATTAGTAACTATACTAAAAAAGGGAATAGAAATATATAGAACAGCACGTGATGAGATTATATTAATATGTAAAGAGTTATTTTTCTATTTTTTTATTTTACGCGGTAATAATATATAGTTACTTTCTTTTAAGATATAATTCATTTAATTTTTTAGCGCTCGCTTTAATATTAATGCCAGAAAATAATTTTAATAGTTTTTATCAATTATCTACTTTAATATTTTAATGTCTGCTTTCATTTTAAAGTCTGATCAGAATATTTTTTGTTTTTGTTAGATTTAATATTGTCGTTTGGTTTTATTTTTATAGCTGTATTCTAATTTTTTTTTTTTATTTTTTATTTATCAAATAATAGTTTCCTCTTTTTTCCTCAAAAAGTTGGCACTGTTTTTGTATTTTAAAATGTTTTTCTTTGTCGGTTTCATTTAAAGCAAATAGAGCTGGAATGAAAGTACGGATGTTCGTGCGAAATCAAGTCTCCATGCTTTTGTTAAAAGGAGCCTGTGATATTATTTCGGTAAAATTATAATAATTAAAGTGGGACAGGACGAATCTATGAGTGCAAAGTTAAGAAAACTTTATTAAAACAAACTCAAGTAAAATCCATTTTGGATTTGAGTGAAACTATAATTCGTTACAACTTACAATTTGGTTACAAATCCATCAAAATAATATAAAATGAGAAGAAGTATTTCTTTAGTTACCAATCTGGAATTTGAATTTGCCATTTTCTAGTTGCAGGCCACTGTAAAAAAAAAGAGAAATGAATTCATTTTTAATTCTTCTTGTTTTTAGAAAATCAAGCAAATATTGAATAAGATTCAGAAGTAGCTACGGGATATTAAAATTAAAAAAAAGGTACTGATCAATCGAGAATAATCCACTCTCCTCGCAAATGCGTATGAAATGAGAATTACAATCTGTAACGTTTTCGAAACGCTTTTTAATGCCGGGAATTCCAATGCTGAGATATTTCACAGAAAATTTCTAGAATACACGTTTTAGATATAATTAGAGAGAGATACTCTTTTTCCAACATTTATTTCATACTTATATAAACATCAATTGAAAAGTGTTCCTCAATATACCATAAATTTTATTTTGAATTAAAAAATAAGAGGATTTTCTTTTTATTATATATAAAGAGAAATTAAATAAAAGAAAATTTCACCATCAGCATTGGTAAGCATATTTGTAAAAATCTTAATTCTTATTTCACTTTCGCCAAATGATTAGAAACGAAAGGATTGAAAAATTAAAAATTTCGAAGTTCAAACCAATGTTCGTCAAAGAGTGACCCAAACGTTTTTTTCCTATTTTCCTATATTTGAATAATTTTAATGAAAATTTTTGTGACCTTGTTATAGGAATTAGAATTATAAATCCCAAGCCTTGATGTTCAAACAGTACAGTACAGAACATGCGAAAATTATCGAATGTTATTACGCAGCTAAAAAATTTTCCGTGTCCTCACATCGTGGGTGTATGTGCGTTATTTTATTTAAGAGGACCCCATGTGAGCTCAGGATTTTGCTCTTGATTCACCATTTCATGACGCAAGCATCTGTCACACATACTCCAGGACCTCGCTTGATTCGCAGTGAATACTGTCTTGACTGTTTTTAAGTAAATATTGCTAAAAATCTAATAACATTGAATCGACGCCGTTCTCACGAACTTGGGATCTTTTTTTTTTTTGAGGGGTGTCTTAAATTTCGTGTTTTTTCCAATTATCCTAAGACAATTTGACAAGAGAAAGGGTCGCGCATAGAGAACAAGCGCTTTTATCTGTAGGACGCTTCACCTACGACAGTAAACTCCTTAGGAAAGAAAGATCACTAGGATGTCTAAGGATCATGATGCCCGTACTTATTTAAAGAAGTCAAGCCTTAGATGGGGCGTTCTCGTCAAAAAAAAAGTCGTGTGTGTGTGTGTAAGATGAGTATTATGTCCAGTGCGAAGGCGAGTTAACTTACTATCCACTCTTCGCATTGGAATATGAAGCTATGCTAAGGTGACCAGATTTTAACATTCGAAAAGTGAGACACCATTCACGGGGGGGGGCGGGCCGAGATGCTTGATTAAAAATTTTGGTACCTAAAAATACCTACTTTTGGTTCCTAAATTAATTACAAACATAAATAATCTGCAAAACGATCAAGCAAACGATGAGTATCGTATGAGAGACAGTTACAAAACACAATATCAGTAGGCGTTGCTTCGGGGTCGATCAACACACCCCTTACACCCTGACCCTTCTCCTTTCTAAAATTCCCCTCCATTTCTAATTTTTTTTTATACAAGATGTAATTCCTTTGCAACAATGTTCCGAATGATGCTAGATGGCTAGCGGAACATGTCGCCATGAGAATAAAATCTGTTGAAATGTACAAAGTGTTCTCTCTTCATTTTACAGCTACAAAATGTTTTCGTTACTGACTATACCAAAAAAGGTCACTGTTCATAAAGTCCAAACGATAGTGGTCGTATTCTTACAACTGATCGAGGCGAACTTTGATGAGCAGTTCTCAACAATTATTTTTATTATTAAAAGTTTAACATTATAAAATTTACAAACATAATATAAAGCTCATATCCTATTGAAATAGCTACATGGCAGCCGAAAACTGTGTATTCCCTTCCCGTTCTCACGCCTTTCCCTTGCTTGTCGTGCATTCTTTCTCAAAATCGGGACTTTCTTAAAACCCCGCCGGACGCTGGATAAATTGTTAACAATTGTGACGTCCGGTCACCTTAGGCTTTGCTCCAATTGTGGTTCTAGAGGCCCCCGTTTCCTGCCATGCTGTGTTAACAGTTTTAAAATGAAACTTTTCGTGTCTTGTTGTGGGACTGATATCTGCAGAGAATTGCAGAATCGATCGTGCACCAGAGACCCCTTGTTCAATCTAATTACTATTGAGGGATGTCTTAATGCATAAAGTACACTATATGCCTTCGAGAAAGTAAAATAAGAATTAATACTTACTTAGTTCAAACATCTGGGATGAGGTTGCCACTTTCCCTGTTTGCAAGTTGTTGTGATATTGCCAGAACCTTTTCCTTGAAATGAGTCGCAACTGACTCGTAACTCATGGCCTGGAGATCTCGTCTCGCCTTTAGTAACCTTTATGGGAAAAAATAATTTAATATAAATGCAATATCGTTTGTTTTGCATTGTCTTGATACCCACAAAGAAAAAAAAAAAGTCTTAAACTTCTCGAAATTGAATAAGTAGCGTTTCATATTAATTGTTTAGTAGTCACGACAGGTGGCGCTTCTAGACGCTTCCCCTAAAGATAGTATGCAACTTGAGAGAAGGAAGAAAGATTCGTGAGTAAAGCAATGTCTGCGATGTGAAACAGACCAAAATATTTTTTTGAAACCACAGCAAACCGTCTTATTCTGGCTTTGGTAGTTATTCGAATATTAGAGCTTTTATTCCGTAAAAAGTTAAATTAAGAAATAAAATAAAACCACGGAACGTGGATCGTTGTACACCTTATTCGCAAGATACTAATCAAAGGTTTTGCCTTCCACCCACGTTTCTCTACTAAGCATCGCTGAAACAAAAAATTCACTTCTGTTTATTTTGCTGTAGAATAACTTAAATTCTAAGGTAAGTAAAGGTAGGTTAGCGTTGTCAGATGACCACCCTCCAAACTTTCTCGACACGAAAATGCTTTTTAGCTCCATTAATACCTGAATCGCATTTTGGCAAACACACTTGCATTTATACACTTGCATGATCTAGCACTTTGCTTGCTAGATATCGCAGCGGCAGACGAGACATGGCCTCTGTTATTTCCATCCAATCGCATAATCCTGATGCCACTAAAGACCCGTCATACGTGTGAGGAGTGACTGTAGGGTTTAATGTCGCCAGAGCCAAAGTAGGCTATGCTGCGCCAAACACTTGTTAAAATCGATTAGAAAGTAACGGCCTTAAAGAACACGAGACAAACACAAAAGATACAAATTTAAAATTCAAATGTGGTGTAAAAGTCCAATATGTCGTAAAAAAAACAAATAAATTAAGGTGGGGGGGGGGTTCCCCACAAAGTCAGATAGGTTTAAAACTGATGAAGGAAAAAAAGTCCGGCGATGATGATCAAACACCGGACAGTCAATTAAAATGTGATGAATAGAGTAAGAAACATGGCAGGAAGACACTCGGGATCACCCTCCCCAAATAAAAGATGTCTATGGGTAAATCGAGTATGTCCAATGCGAAGGCGAGTCAATCTGACATCTGCTCTTCGTATTGGAAAAACAGGCCATTCTCCAATGTTTGGCTTCACCGAGTGTAATTTGTTATTAATCAGTAGATTCCATAATTCCTGCCATGTCTGATGAATGAGCATTAAAATGTGACGTCCAATGTCCTTAAAAGGGACTCCGAGCTGCAGAGGATTCGTTGCCGAACGTGCAGCCGAGTCCGCTTATTCATTTCCTAAAATACCCACATGACTAGGTACCCAACATAATTTAATAATAGAACCCTTGTTATAAAGACAACAAACCAAGTCTGCAATCTCCATCACAATAAGGTGATAGCGATCGTTCAGATTCACCAATGTTTCCAGGACGCTCCTGCTGTCAGTATATACAACGAACTTTCGAGAACTGGATTTCTCGACTTATTGGAGGGCACAGTAGATGGCGACTGTTTCGGCAGTGTAGACACTGCAGGAAGCGTCAATATACGTGTGAGGAATGGTGGAGTTTAATGGCGCAAGACCCAAATGTGGCCACACTGGGCCATATACGTGTAACTATGGTCTAGACCAGAGGTATTCAACCTTTTACACTTTGGGAAACCCTTTGAGCTTATCGTTTTCTTGAAGGAATCCCTCGATCCAAGAGCAGAAAAAGTAGGATATCAAAACTTTATCCTACTTAAATTTTCAATTTATTATTCCTGTTTTATATTTTATCACAAAACAAACATCTTAATAGGATAATGGATGGAAAGGTAACTATTGGTATTTTCGGTTTTCTAGAATACATTCTATGAATAATAAGCCAAAGAAACAGTAATTTAAATTATAAAAAATTAATGAAATTAATATTTTTTAATGACATGTGTGTAATTTTTTTTTTATTGCAAAGTATTTTTACGCGTGAAAAAATTGTAGATATCTACAACTTTATGTCCTCTTCGGCATCCAATCTCTTTCTGTATTTCGTTTTTGTCACAGCATACAAAGAGAAAGATTTTTCGCACACGTAGGTTGAAACAAATGATTTCTCTTTTCGCATCCTCGGGATTCCTTTTCTGATGTCAATCCAAAAATGCATAATATCCACTTGACTAAATTTTAGTTTCAACCGAGTGTCGGTCGATATATGAATTTGAGAAATACCGACTGAGCCAAAGAATGGAGACCTAATGTGTCTCGATTAATGTTTTTGAAGCGCGTGACTTTTGCGAAATTTAAGATTTTATTTTATCCATAAAATGTTTATTTATGTTTATTTTCACAAGCAAACTTCCTTTAAGAATTTGATCTTGAACAAAAAATTAAAAATTTACTAAAACTTTGGCGCTTTGAATAAACAAATAGTGATCACTTGCGGAACCCCTGTCAAAAGTCCAGGGTACCCAGTTTGAAGACCTCTGGTCTAGACGTTTGAAAATGAGAAAAGAAAATTAAAAATTATTGACAAGATGGTGGGTTGGAAATGGAGAAGGATCGCTATGGTTCCCACCGGGCGCGTCCAACGTGTTTACCAAAGACAGTAAACCCCATAGGAAAGAAAAAGATCACTAAGGTGCTTCGGGGACACGGAGAAGGTAGTCTCATGAGGGAAAAACCCGTCACCCAGTGGAGCTGGTGTGCTTTAAATCTCAGAATCCTCATGCAAGAGGGTTGTAGAAATTAGGTTTTGTTTAGTTTTTATTAACGTCGCACTAGAAGTCACACGAGGGCTATTCGCGACGGGCCTCGTAATTTTGAGCCTCGGTCAAGTGACGAGGACAACACCCTAGATGGCTACCCCCTCTCCTAACTTCCACACCACGCAAACGGGAGGACTTTGGGTCCCGACAGATTTAACGTGCATCAGTCACGGCTATACAGCGGGTCTTAAGCGGCCAAGGAACGAAAATTCGTCTCGGCGAAAACCGCCGACCACGAATCCGAAGCCATTACCACTAGGCTACCGCGACCACTGTAGAAATTTGGAGAATGTTATAATGCCCAGTGTCACCCTCCTCGTTTGATTGTGGATGAAAAGTACGAGTTCCGTTGTGAATAATCCTCGTGTCGTTTCGGAAAGCGACGTTGATAAACAAGCATTTTGATTCGTTGGTTGTTGCTAGGCGGAGATTTGACGATCCGGATACTTTTTTCGACTCCATTTTAGAACGTGATGTTTCACAAATAAAGATGATACTCACCTTAACGAATGTTTCTTTTCTTGCCCTTCGAAATTTGCTCCACCTCCACACTTTGCGCTCTCCGATCTCCGTCAGAGTTCCGTTTGGGACTTCAGAAACGGTGCAGTTGACTATAGTTCATTGTAATATAAACATCAATCAAAACAAATAAGTCTGCATATAAACATTATTTATGGGCAATAATTATCAAAAAATGTGCACAGAATTCAGAGTCGAAAAACACAATTTAAAATTACAGTAAAACATTCGTAAGACAAATACTTAAAGTGTTGGGACAAATAGGATGCGAGCCCGCAATACGGATTCATAGAGTGAGTGAGTGAGTGAATGTAAAGTTTATTGGTGCAAGAGCCAGATATGGCTATGCTGCGCCGAACAAGATTTAACTGTGGTCTAGACGTGAAGAAATTGAAGAAAAGACAAAAATTGATTGAAAAGAAGGAGGGTTGAAAATAGAGAAGGATCGCTAGGTCAACCCGGGGGCGCGTCACCCACGTTTACCAAAGACAGTAAACTCCACAGGAAAGAAAAATATCACCTGGGTGGATCGGGGTTATGGTGCCCTTACTTACCTTAAGAAGGCAAGTCCCTGATGTCCCCTGATATAATAGCCAGAAACAGAGTGCCCAATAATACCCCCAGACGCTGGTTACCTATTTTAGTCGCCTGTTACGACATGCATGAGCTACAGTAGACGGATTCATAGAATCGCGTCTAACAATATCATACAATTTCAAACCCGTACAAAATCTTGTATAACATTATATTTGCTATTTTCTGATGTTAAGGATACTCTTTGTTATATAAATATTTTTGGCCTGCTTCTTTTACCGCCTTTGATCTCTTCCTTCGAAGAGTTTTCGCCTCTTTTTCACGAATTTTGATTTATTTCCTTACGAGAGATTTGGCTTTCTATTTCAAAATAAATAAAGTAATAAGTCTTTTCCCCCAGCCCTGACAATACCACTCGATTTATCCGAGTATATGCATTGAAAAAATTCCGAAAGTTTTTAAAATTTATCCGCTTCGAGCTGCGGTTTCCAAACTCGTGGCATTCCTTTTGAACTAAAGTTTTCCCTGAGTCCAACACTTTGTAAAAGTACGGTTAATCTAAGGTGACCAGACGTACCGCTTTTTAACAATTTTTCCCGCGAGGTTTTTAAAAAAGTCCCGATTTTTAGAAAGAATGCACAACAAGATAAGGAACGGCTTGAGAACGGGAAGAGCTTCCCTGTAGCTATTTCACCAGGATAAGAACTTTATATCATTTTTGTAAATTTTATATTATTAAACTTTAATAATAAAAATAATTGGAGAACTGATTATCAGGAACTGCTCATCAAAGTTCGTCTTCATCGGTTGCTAGAATGCGACCACCATTGTTTCGACATAATGAACAGTAGCATTTTTCAGGCATTGGCAGCGACGGAAACATTTTGTAGCTGAAAATGAAGAGAGAACACTTTGTACACTTCCACGGATTTTATTCTCAAGGTGACATGTACCGCTAGCATTTAGCATCATTCTGAACATTATTGCAAAGGAATTACATCTTGTACAAAAATTAGAAATGGGGGCGGGGGAATTTTAGAGAGAAGAAGGGTGTAAGAAGTTGTGGATCGTCTACGAAGTAACGCCTTCGCATATTGAGTTTTGTAACTTTCTCTCGTACGATATACATCGTATTGCGAGCTAGTACTGATATAACATGTGATGTCCACAAATAGGATATTCAGGTGATTTAGGTAAGTAATTTATTTAGGTACTAAAGGTAAGTATTTTTTAGGTACCAAATTTTTAATTAAGCCCCTCCCCCCTCTTGTCAATGGTGTCGAATGTTAAAATCTGTTCTCCATAGGTTAATCATAAGCAAGAGACACAAATAGAGATTCTGCAGTTATCCTGTGTGAAAAGTCGCCACTACATTCTAGTGTGTTGCGGCTAACACTTCGGGGACTACTAGTTTTGAGTGTGCGTACCTTTCCGTTATTACCACCCCACTTGGCGGCTATTTTATTCTGGCGAATTTTCTCGCAGCGATACATCGCCATTTGGGATCGGGTTCTCTCCTGTGGACTTTCAATCTTCTCATATCGATCTCCCAGGGTGATACACATCTGTTGAAAGCTTGAGGAACAGAGCAAAAGGGCAGAATAAGTACTCGGGGCTCTGTGCCCGTCAATATTTGGATTCTAATGGAATTCGAAAGTAAAAATGTTCTCTGCAAGTCAGATGCCATTTGAAAATCTGTGAATGTTGTTTAGAGTTAAATATTTTTGAAAACGTTTTTATGTATTTCACTTAGTGTGTGTCTGTCTGTGTGTGTATCAGTGTGTCATCAAATTTTCGATCGTTAATTTAATCAACTTCCCATCAAGCTAGAGCTCTGAGACTTTGGGAATCTTTCCTACTCGACTAACAATGCAATATTTAGACATTTGTGACAAGTTTTAACAAATATTTCAATAATTTTTTAAATAAACTTTTCCACCATATAAAAACTTTCCTTTTAAAAACGTTGGTTTTTATCTCGAATTATTATTTAGTGTTATGTCCCGAAATTCCCTTGTTAGCGTAGTTGTTGTTCGTATGATTAATAATTAATTTTAAATTTATTTAAATTCGAATCTATTTAACTTTTATTTTCAGACATTTCTCGGCCGTTCGCATTAAGCCCGTTACTTGAAAGAGAGAAAAGCATGAGGTTATGATGTGCAGGTAGTGCATAAATCCGGTGGCGTACCCAGAAATCAATTTTGGGGGGTGCATATCATCATCGCCACGAGAGAAGCAATTTTGTAACTTAGAATTACCATTCGGTCAAAATTAAACAATTTGGTGTATCCGTCTTATTTTTCCAATTTAAAATTATTCAAGTATTGGAACAATTTTATCAAGTAATAAAATGACAAAAAGGAAGATAATTTAAGAAAAATAATTAAGATACCAGAAAAATAAAATTTGCATTTTTGGGGGTGAATTTTCTGTAGAGATGCACCCCCTGCTCTCTACGTCTGCAAACACTGACCAAGAGGTACCTGTTTAGAGACATTAAAAGACTTTTCTATTCTTTTCTTAGGAATCGGCTGAGTTGAAATTCTTTTTTTTACTTCGGGATGAAAAAAATTCTAGTATGACGAGAAAAAAAATTCTTATTTTAAAATTTCAAACACGTATATTTTTTTGTATAAAAAAAAGAATTGTCTTGAAATATTTCAATTTCGAGAAAAAAAATCTTGGAGCGTACGTATATCCCTTTGTATTTTCCCCCTTGGTATGCCACTGCACAAATCAAGATTATTTATTCACCAATTCATTTTCGGTGCTCGGTGAACATTGGGGATATTTTTCCACCCCGTGGAGGGGGGGAGTAGTTGTTGGCCTTGGATGCAGCTTCGTTGTTTCCAACCCTGGTCCAGGGGGTCCGAAGAAAAGTAGACCGGATGCTGTGCTCTTGCCAACTAGGCTGAAAAGACGTCTCATCTAGCTAGTTAAGTAAAGCATATTAACTCCTGGCACTGTTGTAGAAGAGAGTCGCCGCACATTCTTCTTTCCTGACATTTGAACCCGTGATATGAAAACGTGCGACGAGATAAGGAAATGATGCGAAGAGAAAGGACCCCGTTGTTAATCGAAGATCAAAGGAGAATTATAATTTTATGTTTGGTCTCACCACGACTACACCATTAGAGTTCAGATACAACAAGAACGAAGCAGTTTAGCTAGATGGTTGGTTAATAATAAAAACTTGGCGCCTGCTATTATTTATAAGAAAATTCTCATCTCACCAAATCCTGGAAAGCCACCAAAAAATGGTTGGACAATGGAACATTCCATTGAAATTACCCTTTTCTCTTACTTTCTGAAGAGAGAAAAAAAGAAAGAGTGAGAGATAGTATTTTAATGCTGCAAGAGCCAGATGAGGCTGCGTCAAACAAGGGTGAGTGAGTGAATGTGAAGGTTATTGGTGCAAGAGCCAGATGTGGCTATGCTGCGCCAAACATGATTGAACTGTAGTCTGGACTTGAAAATTTCAAAAAAAAAAAAAAAAAAAAAAAGAAAGAAAGAAGACAAGAAGGAGGGTTCAAAACTGCGAAGGATCAAAACTAGAAGAAGGCAAGTCCCTAAGCTCCCCTGATATAATTGCTAGGGACAAGGTGCCTGGCTATACCCCCATACACTGGATACCATTTGAGTCGCCTCTTACGACATGCATGAGTTACAGTGGAACTACTCTTTCGCACCCGGTCACCATCAACAAATGCCGTTATGCACACTGAAAAGCGCAAGAAAAATTCTAGATGTGGATGGCTGGAGCAGGGCTGGATTAAAGTATTTGGCGAATCATTCAATGCTTGATTAAAGAGTGCTTACCGTTACGTGAAAAGCCAAAAATGCGCCAATTTGGAGTAGAAATACGTGATATAGATATGATGAAAAAAGTACCAGTGGCAAATGTTTTACAAATCAGGATTACAATTTTTTATAAAAGAATATTTATGCTATTAGCCTCAATTTTCTTTTTATTACTTTTAAAAACTGCATGGTTGCACCTATTCTTACTCTTAGAAAACTCCAGAGTGCTTTTATAATTCGGACAAGATCCCAAAGTCAAGGAAAAAATGTAGCTTGTTTTGAATAATAAAATGTTTGACCCTATTTGAAATACGCGAGAGGAAAATTACATTATAATAGAGGATGATTCGAAAGTCTCTTTATAATTTAGAATGTAAACAAGTACTGCGAAAACTAATTTTTTGAGGGTTTGTTATCAGAACCTGAAAGTCATTCCCGGATATTAATTATGGAAACGTACATGGCTGAGCAGAGAGTGAAAATTACTCAATATAACCGCGTAAATAATGGTTTTCTTCGTTTTCACACAAGGAGACCAACGGTATTGGATTGGCTGAAGGCTTTTTTTGTGACGCAATTGTCTGTCAAAGATATTATTGCACGAAAGGATGGACTTGCTTGACTTCCAGCAAAGCCTATCTTCATCGTTTTGAGCAAGGGTCGGCGAACCGTTTTTAGAGAATCGTTACATTTTTGAACTAGGTAGTGGTAAATTCTATTCGTACCAGTAACAACAAAAAAAGAATTTAATTTTTTTTGTCAGCTAATGATATTTTACATATATGTATACATGTGCTAATACAAAAAGAGGGGGGGGGATGAAATATTTCCATTTATTAATAAACATATTGCAGAATAGGTTAAATTTTGTATACATATTGTCATGAATGTAATTGTTTTTTCTGAGATAATATTTCATAAAAATATCGGTGTTCGAAATTGGAATTACTTATCAGTGAAGTTGCTTGCAAAGGGTCCTCTGTTAATAACGATCTGTATTGCAATTTTACGTACTTCAATCTCCAAAATATCCTTTTCCCATTGCCTAGTACTCCCAATTACAGATATGGGGGGGGGGGCCGTTTGAAAAATAATTCAGATTTTCGAGGATTGTTCTAAAAGCAGGTTTCGTCATATTTTTTTCTGAAAGCCCACATGGTACACCAGATGAAACAATCAACCACCATTAGAATCCCCATCCGTTGCTGGTTCAACGATGGAAGGAGCGTCTGTGGAATGACGCATGCGCAGAGTGACATAGAAGAGAGAGTAGCAGCAGACCAGCGTGCCCCAGACCTGTACCGACGACATGGTCGGCAATGGAAGTGCGGGCTGTTATCCGGTATGAACGGGCACCTGGGACTGGTGTGTCCGTCATCCATGAACTCATACAGACCGTGTAGAGTGAACAGGTCGCCAAAAGGCTGGATGCTGGTGTTGCATGTTCAGTGAAGGAAGGCAGTGTGGAGGAGGAAGATAGAAACAAGAGGGCCTCTCTCCACATCTACAAAAGAAAACGACGCTGCAAGAGTACAGGACTTGGTGTTATCAGATATAATAGTGTGACATGAGGTGGCGTCCACACTGCGTATGGGTCGTGCTCATCCAAAACAAGGCCGAAGTGGAGCAGGCTGTACGAGAATTCCTTGAATTGCAGGACACCAAGGTTTACCCGAGTTGTTTCTTCAAACTGATCACCTGTTACTACAAATGTCTCAATGCGTTTGTGACTGTGTCGAAAAAGGGTGCATGGTGTATAGTTCATGATGGCATGGTACATTTTTTTATGCAGTACGTTTTCCTTGAGTAAAAAAGGACGAAGCCAACTTTCAGAACATACTTTGTAAATCTAATATCTGTGTACATTTAACTGGCTGCATTTATCTTTCGAAAATTATTTATAGAATGGAGTAAGATTCATTTCTTTAGACATCATTGTCGGCATATCATTTTGCGGATCCTGTTAGTTGAAGGTCTAAGGAAAGCCCTTCAGAGTTTTACAACCCAATGGATTATGAAACATGGAAATGTCTTTATCACTCCCACAAATATCCTAAAAACACCATTCCAACTTTTCTTATAATTTTTTCAAGCAAAAACGATATTAACCCGTGGCATGGATTTGACCCGTGGGTCGCAATTGGACGACCCCCTGGTATTGAGGAAAGCCTTTTTCAAAAACCAAGAACATAGACTCGATACCATTCTAATAATCCACTAACTTTAGAATCCTATCGCATATATTTGTAAATATTTATACAAATTGCACGGAGAGAGGGGAAAAAAACGTACGTTCTTTGCAGGGGGATACGCCGTATTCTGTCCACACCCCTCTTGAACACAGGGGCTTCACCCCGCTGGGAACAAAGCCTTCGATGCACTGAACTTTGAGAGATTCTCCACTTAATGTTAGGTTCCTGATGTCTGGAGAAACACCCTTCTTGTGCGAAAGGGATTTGGGAAGACATCTCGCTAAAACAACAACAGACAAAAAAAAAAAATAAGACTTTAAAAACAAAAGACTACTTTTAAACTTACAAGAATACTTTGATGAGTTTTAACCAATTTTTACTGGAGATGGCTCGTTTCGACCCCTAGATTAGAGCTTGTAGAGGCAAATATCTCGATGGGGCAGTTACTAAAGTCCAAACTTTCCACGCAACAATATCTTCGCATAATGCGCGTACGACCTGTGGCTATTAAAAAACGAGAATGACACTGCAATAGAAGAAGCAAACTCCAGTCCTCGATAGCTGTTTGGCATGAAGCGCCTCTCGCTTCTGTAAACAAATCCGTATACCCGTAGCCTTTGATAGAATTAGTTTTTTGTTTGTTTGTTTAGCCAGAAAAATAAGGAACCTACAAATTGTTGCGAAATTTCACACGGAACTTGAAAAATCGGCTACTGAAACTCATGATTTATAATGAATGCTTCTCACGTGCATATGTTTTTGAGTGGCTGAAGTATTTTCAAGATGGCCGAGATGACGTCGAAGATGATTCACAGCCGGGGGGCCCTCCCACGTCAAAAACGGATTGAAAGACATTGGTAATATGGTACAATCTGACCTTCGGTTAAGTATTTGGGCGATTGCTGGGACTGTAGGAATGACAAAGAATCCATACGACACATTTTCCCACCAAGACAATGCACCGACTCCTTCCTGATTGCACTTCTATCATGAGATTTCAGCCAAGTGCAGCATTCCAGTGTTAGAACCTCCGCCTTATTCTCTGGATCTTGTGACATTCCCCTTCTATCTGTTTCCTAAGGTGAAATCTGCATTTAAAGAAACAAGATTGGCGTCCATTTCAGCTGCGAAAGAGAAACGGCACGCGTTCTGAAAGAGCCGACAGACTTCCAGCACTGTTTCAAACAATGGAAGATTGGCATGGAGCGTTGTAGGAATAGAGGAGGGGTGTATAGTGAAGGTGATAATACGTAAATATTGTATGAAATCAAAATGAAATGTTTTACAGCGTCATTCTTGTTATTTAATGTCCACACCTCGTATAATAATTCGGTTGGTTTGGTTTGGTTTTGTTAACGTCGCATGTGTAATAATTTGAATTAATTTACTTACTGTCTTTGCAGAAAGGCGCCATCCCTTTCCATTCCCCGAACAGGCACTGCACAGTTGAATCCCGTGCGAGAAAATAGAACTTGTCGCATTCGTATTCGATACCGGAGCCGTGTGTTCCGGTATATCGTTTAACTCGGCCATTCTGTATTGGAGGTGGAGCTCCCGAACAATTGACTAAAAAAAATTAACGAATAAAAATACTTTTCTTAGTGAAAAAAATAATAATTGAGATTCATTGTAAATGTTTTTCTCTCTCTGTGTCTTTGCTTTCTATTTTGTATATAAATTATCTTATTTTATTCTGGATTTATAATATTTCCTTTATATTTCAATGAAAAATAATGTTTAAAAAATTGGTTTAGTATCTATTTCATTATACCTTACTAGTGGATTGTATGTATTATACTCATGTGAACATAAACAAGCACTTAAGGTTCCCGTCTACCCGCCATTTCATCAGCTGAATGTTAATTCTATGGAATTTCGACTTGAATTCTCCCATCTTTATTATTTGATCTATTTGAATGCAATAAAGTGCATTTGAAAGAGCAAAAAATAATGAATGCTTCTGTGGAATTACTTTTTTCCTTCCGATTTTTAAAAATATTTGAAAATATTCTTTAAAGACCGGAAAACTCAAAAACGAATAATTAAAATAAGAATAAAAATATTTTTTAAGAATCTTAGGAAAAAAGTAATTCCACAGAAGCATTGATTATTTTTTGCTCTATCAAATGCACTTTATTGCATTCAAATAGTAAAGACGTGAGAATTAAAGATGAAATTCCATAGGATTAACATTAGGTCTACGAAATCAAAATGGCGGGTAGACGGGAGCCTTAAAGATTGATTGGTTTTATTAACGTTGCACTAGAGGCGACACGAGGGCTGTTGGCAGAATGCCCAAGGGGACCGAACTCACCCAAAGTGCTTAGAGCTACGAACGAGATACAATCACCTCCGCTCTCAGCATTTATTGACAAAAGAACAAAAGATATTACATCATTTCGAAATTCAAAAATAAGATTACGATGTGTTTACAGAGCAGGAGGTGTAGTGACAGGAATACAAGATTAAAAGTTGCTTTTTTTTTTCTTGCAGAAATAAGACGTTTTACAGGCGACGTATTTTTGGTTGAATGGCCCAATATAAAAGTGTCTACGAGCTCCGTGAACTAAAAATGAGCTGTTAGACAAAAATATAAACAATTATAAGCACATAACATGGAAAATTAAAATGCTTAGAATAGTAATCAAATATTTTTACAATGAAAGGGCTGTAGGCTTTGAGGGCTGTTGGCGACAGTCCTCGTAATTTTGAACCTCGGTCTAATGACGAAGACGGCACCCGAAATGGCACTCGCCTCTCCTAATTTCCACACCACACCATGGGAGGACTTTGGGCCCCGACGGATATAACGTGCATCAGCCCCGGCTACACGGCGGGTCTTAGCGGCATCAAAGCTCGAACCCACGACTCGACGGAACCTCCAGAGTCCGATGCCTTAACCACTAGGCTACCACGGCCACCTGATTTAACACATGCATTCATCCAGCTACACAGAGAAACTAATGAAATCGGGACTCTCACCCACGGCTTGACAGAAGCAGTCGCTTGCTCGCGACCATGACACTCTGCTACTACGGTTGCAAGAGATCAACAACCTTGAGAGGTCTAGAGTGATCTTTCCTCACCCTCTCTTGGGTCTTACTATAGTTGGTTTACACGGGTGACGAGACCCCTGGCGCGATTTTCTCCCTACCTTTTCATCCGGGTAACTGCGGTAGCCGACAGGTCACGGTGGTAAGATCATGATCGATACAGTTTCTGTTGAATCATAGGTTCGAGTCTCGATATCGCTAGTTTAGTTTAGTTTTTATTAACGTCGCACTAGAAGCAACACGAGGCGACGGACCTCGTAATTTTGAACCTCGGTCTAGTGACGAAGACGGCACCCGAAATGGCACCCCCCTCTCCTAACATCCACACCACGCCAACGGGAGGACTTTGGGCCCGAACAGATTTAACGTGCATCAGCCCCGGCTACACGGCGGGTCTTTGGCGGCCAAGGATCGAACCCGCGACTGAACGAAAACCGTCGGCTGCTAGTCCACGACCTTGACCACTAGGTTACCGCGGCCCTCCTCGATATCGCTAAAGACACGTCGTGTCGTAGACCTGATGAAGAAGCTCAAATTTTTTTTGCTTATTGATTAACTTCACATTCAGAAGCAACACGAATGCTATTGGTGCGCCATTCTGAGTCACGATCAAGTGACGACGTCCGAGCACTCACTCTCCCAGAGTCCTAAATATGCAACGTGATGACTTTGTGTTTCGACAGATTTTAACTAGACGATCAAACAGTTCGAGCTCGATGTCTTCCAATGAAACAAACTTTTTTACAGGCTTACTTCTTTAAAGAAATAACAAACAGAGAGCCTCCACATAAAATAAAAATTTTGTTTGGTTTTATTAGCGTCGAACTAGAAGCAACACGAGTGAGTGTGAGTGAGTGAATGTAAAATTTATTGGCGCAAGAGCCAGATATGGCTATGCTGCGTCAAACAAGATTAAACTGTGGTCTAGACGTGAAGTTGAAAAAAGGTAAAAGGTGGCTGACAAGGAGGGTCGAAAATAGAGAAGGATCGCTAGGGTATCCCGGGAGTGCGTCACCCTTGTTTACCAAAGACAGTAAACCCCATGGGAATAGAAGCAACAGGAACGAAGTAAACGTTAGACAACTAAGTATCAATGATGGAAATTTATGTTTTACATTTAACTCGCGTCTAAAGTTGTTGGTTGGTTGGATTTATTAACGTCGCACCAGAAACAAAACGAAGGCTATTGGTGACGGACTTCGTTATTTTGAACCTCGGTCAAGTGACGAGGACAACACCTGAGCTGGCACCCCCTCTCCTAACTTCCACACCTCGTCAAGGGAGGACTTTGGGCTCCGACGGAAATAAAGTGCATGATCTCCGGCTACACGGTGGGTCTTAGCGGCATCAAAGCTCGAATCCACGACTCAACGAAAGCCTCGAGCCCGCGACCATGACCATCGGGCTACCGCGGCCACCCAATACTTTTCGAATGGAATCTTTCATATAAGTCGAAATTCCTTTCAATTTTTAATCATTTGCGCAAACTAACACCAGGAAAGAAACGAAGACTTGCAAGGAGATTGATTGCTTAGTCTCGTAGAAGCAACACGACGTCATCTGGCGTCGAAATTTCGAACAACTGTCAAGTGATGAAAATAACATCCGATACTGTACCCGTTCCCCTAATATCCACGACATCCTATTTCTGGACCCCCAATAACGGGCATCAACCCCGCAACGTGACAGATCTAATCTAGAGGAAAGAAGAATAAAAAATTGGTTGCCGAAAAAGGAGGAAAATAAAGCATCGAGGGACATGTTGCCCGTGTTTACCAAAGAGAATAAACCCCATGGGAAAGAAAAAGATCACTAGGCCTTCTGGGGGTCTCTATTCCCGTAGTTTCGTAAAGATAGTAAGTCCCCCCGGGGGGTGTTCAGGGCTACAGAATCGGTTGTATATACTTACCTACAATGCACGGCGGGAAGTGACCTTTCCAAGTACCGTTTTGACAAATGATTCTTCCTCCTGGCTTCGCCTCTCGGTAACCTTTGATACAAGATGGCGAAAATCCTTCTCCTGACAGGTAGAGACGCGTTCCTTCCTTTTTGAGACCAGAGAAATGAAGGGTTTCTTTGTCGCAATAAGCTGAAAATTATGAAGTAGAAAATTAAAATATTCTTTGTTATACAACCAAGACTCAGGATGCTTGGATTACGAAGTATGAAATGTAAACAAGACGAATCGAACACCGTTCAGTTTGGTTCTTTCTGTTGGAAGAATCATCCATCCTTTAAATTATCGTGTTTGAAATGTTGGATTAAAAAAAATATAAGAGATCAAATATTAATTCATGAATTTACCAATGGCAGTTATGTATCAGAAGATCTGTATTAGGTTAAGTATTGGTAGTATTTAATACACTGCATCGAAAATCTGTTCGTGGAATGTAGTTATTTGATTGGTCTGAAGTTATAAAAACTGCGTATTTTTTCAAGTCATGCATTTCGTCAATATGGGTTAATGCATTTGACTTTTTTCGCAATGCCTTGGAGCTTATTTAACTGTTATACTGAATTATGATAAAAAAAAGATAATTGTAGGAAAATCACAATTTTTATAGGGTATAGATTGAACTTTTTAATTTGGAACTTTGACAAAAAAAATTGTTCATTAGCACATTACCGATTCTTTATTTGTTTTTTCAATCGAATACATCTTGTAATGTGCACTGTATCGGTCTTGTAAGTATACAACTTGAGTTTTCAATAAAATTGTTTCAGAAATTTCAAAAACAGAGTGAAGAGGTGTATACTCATTTTTGGGAGTCCCTGCATATTATAAAAATATATGATGGTATATTATAAATTTACAATTAAAAAGCCACTAAATCATAGCAACTAGAATTAAAATACAATTTAAAAGTTACAAAAATAACAAAGTAGTTACAAGATTATAATTGTAAATGCAGTTAGAGTATAATATCGTACTGATTCCTTGATTAGTTTTATTAACGTCGCACTAGAAGCAGAACGAGAGATGTTGGCTGCGGAATTTTGAACCTCGGTCAACTGATGTAGAAGAACACTTCAGATGGTAGGCCCTTCTTTTAACTTCTGGGAGGACTTTGAACCTCGACTGTTTTAACGCACGTCAAACCCGGATACACGACGAGTCTTTAGCGCCAAGGCTCGAACCCGCGACTGAATTAAAACCGCCGGCCACGAATCCGAAGCCATGACCACTAGGCTACCGCGGCCACTATCCAAAGATGAAACGTAACTCGAAACTAACATTTCACTCTAAAAAAAAGACGAATTCATTCTAGCTAATAATTAAAATCGCTACGGACCTCACCTGATAGCCGAATCAAATTTTTTAAAATAAAATTAAAAAAAATAATAAAAAAAACCCTGTTCAGCTTATTGAATGTATGGCTTACAAATATAATATCAAATTGTGAATTTTAAGTGTCGTCCTTGTCACTTGATCGAGGTTCAATATCACGAGGTGAGTGAGTGAGTGAGTGAGTGTGAGGTTTTATGGCGCAAGAGCCAAAGTAGGTTATGCTGCTCCATAAAAATCACGAGGTCCGTCGCCAATAGCCCTCGTGTTGCTTCGAGTGCGACGTTGATAAAACCAAACAAAGATTGTAAATTTTAAGCTTTTGAATTTTGTTGAATGTGCAGCAAAAAGTTCTTGACTCAATATATGGCTTTAACAATCAAGGCTCCCGTCTACCCGCCATTTTGATTTCGTGGACGTAATGTTAATCTTATGGAATTTCAACTACCCTCCTCAAATCTTTACGATGAAGTGCATCTGAAAGAGCAAAAAATAATAAAAGTTTCTGCGAAACTATACTTTTTTCCCCTCCGATTTTTGAAAGTATTTTAGAATATTTTTTTAAAGACCGGAAAATTTACAAACGGATCATTAAAATAGGGGTAAAAATACTTTCAAAAATCGGAGGAAAAGATGTAGTTTCGCAGAATTTTTTATTATTTTTTGCTCTTTCGGGTGCACTTTATTGCATTCAAATAGATAAAGATTTGAGGACTGTAGTCGAAATTCCATAGGACTAACATTACGTCCACGATATCAAAATGGCGGGTACACAAGAGCCTTAAAATTAATTTTCTCCGCTTTGGTTTTATTAATGTCACACAAGAAGCAATACGTGGGTAATTGGTGACATATATCGTAATTATGAACCTCAGTTAAGTGACGAGGAACACTCTTGAGTTACACCTCCCTCTCCTAACTTCCACAACACGCCAACGTAGGACTTAATTTTATCCGGCACTCTAGGCTATCACACCTGGTGTTTAAAACCCTTAAAATTTTCCACTGGGTGAGTGAGTGAGTGAATGTAAAGTTTATTGGCGCAAGAGCCAGATATGGCTATGCTGCGCCAAACAAGATTAAACTGTGGTCTAGACGTGAAATTGAAAAAAGGTAAAAATGGTTGACAAGAAGGAGGGTCGAAAATAGAGAAGGATCGCTAGGGTATCCCGGGAGTGCGTCACCCGTGTTTACCAAAGACCGTAAACCCCATGGGAAAGAAAGATCACTAGGGTACCTCGGGTTCGTGAAGCCTATACTTACCTGAAGAAGGCAAGTCCCTGAGGTCCCCTGATATAATCCCCAGGGGCAGGGTGCCCGGATATACCCCCAGACGCTGGGTACCCATTTTAGTCGCCTTTTACAACATGCATGAGCTACAGTGAGACTATTCTGTCATCCCCGGTCACCACACGGGTCTTTTCCACTGGGTAAAAATCGGAAGAGTTGAAAACCTTAATAACGTATTCTAAATTTTTTTTTTTTTTTTTTTGGAAATGGCATTGAAGTGATTATCATAATATGTTTCCTCAAATAACATTTGTATACAACAATCAATCTAACTAAAGCATAGTAAAGAACAAACAGAACTTTAAAATAAATATTACAATACAAGAAAATGATAGAGATAAATATTACAGAACGAGAGAGCAATAGAATTGAATGTCACAAGATAACAATAGATTAAAACGGGCTTCTACCTTCATGTGAGTGAACCGGCGCATAATTTCAATGCATATTAAAGTAAATGTTCTTGGTTTTAATAAAATAGTTATTCGTTAAACTGATTTAAAAGATAGAATATTTAACAAAAATAATATTTATATGGAATGAATCCACTTACCGCCAAATGCCACTGTAAAATAAAGAACCAGGAACAATCCAGAAAATTTATAAAACTGCATTGTAAGTACTCAGAATCTTGCACGTTCCCGTTGTTCGACAGGTATTCGGAATTCGTGTTGCGCTAAAGTCGTCCTACTGAGTGTCATTCCAGCGAAAACCACATCTGTTTATAAAATGCATCCGAGGTGCTGAAGCGAAGGAGTCAGATTACAAACGAAACCTTGTGAAATTGGAAGCCGTGTTTGAAGGAAGTATAAATACGTCGCTTTTTCCTCTGTTTGCTTATCGGCCGTTTTTTCCAACTGCCGATTTCCACTGAGCGCAGCTGAACACGTTCGTCCTTCTGAGCCGCGGTCATATGACGAGGTCGACACCGGAACTGGTATCCCAAATTCTACAAATTTGGAAAAATATTTCCGCTACTTTCGTGATTCGTACAGAATGCGTGAATTAACTCTAGTTTACCAGATATTTGTCCATTGCCGCTCGTCTCTTCTTTGCAATCAATATTCTCCAGTGTATCGCAGATATTATGCACAATTTAACTTTCCGTTCAAATGAAAATTACTATTTCAAAACATAATATATGCTTGACGCCTCTCCATATTTTGATCAAAATTTAACATATTCTGAGGGAAATTAATTTATAAACATAATACTCCGATTATTTATAAAGAGCCTTCTTTCCAATAGAACTAAAGACACATAAGAAAAAATTGAGATTTTTATTTATCAATCTCTTTTTACCTAAATAATTTTTTTAAGAAAATCGAGTCATTAATAAAACACATGTAAAGTTAGACATCATACTTAAAATTAAGATATCGTCTACCTTATCTCTTTATAGTTAAATAAATTTTAACTGGAATCGCTAATAAAATTCCTGTAACGTAAATATAAAAAAGAAATTGACACAAAATATTTCAGATTACTCACTTAGAATTATGTTGCATAAAAGTTGGAGTGTGAGTGAACGAATTTGAAGTTGATTGATCCAAGCGTCAGATGTGACTTAGCTGCGCCAAACAAGATGTATCTGTGCTCAAAACGTTTGAAAAAAGGATAAAAACTGGTTAATAAGGAGGAGGTTCGAAAATAGAGAAGGATCACTAAGGTATCCCGGGAACGCGTCACCCGCGTTTGCCAAAGACAGTAAACTCCATAGGAAAGAAAAAGACCACTAGGGAGAATCAGGGTCATGATACCCATATCTACCTTAAGAAGACATGTACTTTAGGACCTCTGATATAATCCCCAGACTATACCTCCAAGCACTGGGTACCCATTTTAGTCGCAATTTACAACATGCATCAGCTACAGCGGGACCATTCTTTCACACCCGGTTTCCCCACAGATGCATAAATGTTCTGATACTGGGTAAAAAGTTCTACATCCTCCCCAAAAGACCTGCAACGTATTTAAATTATTACAAGAGATTGATGATGAAGTTAAATGATTCTAGAACCAGATTTGCTATGCTGTGTTAAACAAGGTATAATATGATCTTGACATTTGGGAAAAAAAGGGGGGGATAAAAACCGGTTGACAAGGAGGAGGGTCGAAAATGCATAAAGATCGCTAGGGTATCTTGGGGATGTTTGTCAAAGACAATAAACCCCTTGGGAAAGGAAAAAGATCACTTGGATGAGTGATACCCGTACTTACTTGAAAAAGGAATACCAGCGAAGGTTAAATTATTCCTAAAGTCGTTTCTATTGGTATTATAACAATTTGAAATAGCCATTATAACTTAATTATTTGAAACAAATATGCACTCCTTCCATGTACATTTTTCCATTCATAGAAAATGCAACGAACAATGTTAACGTATACTGGATAACTTAAAAACTCATCAAATGGACCGCTGACTTCTGGCAATTCCGAGAATTCGACATGTCTCCATTGTGCTCACACCAACTATTCCTTCATAATTGCGTTCTCCTGAAGTGACAAACAAATCTGTGTACTGGTTCCTTCTCGAGATTTGATGTAACCAACGTGTGGCAGACGAAGGTCTAGTAATAATATGCAGAAACTTACGGCATTCCATCAAAATAGATATTTAAGATATTTTCATTATGATTGAAGAGCCCACGGTAGACATGACTCAAAATGCGACAAACAATCGAAGAGTTAGTACTTTTTATCCGTCTAAGAATCGGAAAACGACAAGTATGTCTGCTACGAGGCTATTCGTGGAGAGTTCAGTTTTGACATCCGCCAAGAGTGTGCAGCAACTCTCTTCTGAAACGACGCCAGAAGTTAAAAAAAAAAACACCTCACTTAATTAGTTAGATAAGACGTCTCTTCAGCCTAGTTGGTAGGAGCGCACTCTTTGGACCCACTGGTCCAGGGCTCGGAACAGCATCAGCATCTAAGTTCATTGCTTAAATATTTATTGTTCTCCAGATTTTTACTTTATGGAAATTAAATTTAGCCTACAAATTTACATGGACTGCTTTTGTAACTATTTTATGGACAGTATTTGTAACTATAGTTGTAACGTTTTTTTTTAGTTTCAAATACCTGTGCTTGCTTGTAAACATTTTGTAGCTTACTGATGCATTAGAGTTGCTGTTTAATCCTATAAATATGCCTTTATTGGGAGCAAAGCTTTTTCTGTTATTCTTTAACTGTCTGCTTCCTGTTTTAGTTAACAGTTTGTACTGTAATAGAAGTTTTCATGTGTGAAAACTAATTGCTGCTGTTATTTCTTTTCTTTTGAAATGCCTGCAGTTATGTGCTATTGGCTGCCACCTTGTCTTTCACAGCTCTCGGTAAGAGACAGCAGCTCACTCCAAAATGCTTCTTTTATTTATTGTTTTTTCATACAAGGCTTTCTTTCCGCTACTCCCCCCCCTTTTTTTTTTTGCTTTCTCTTGAATATAATTTCGTTAATTTGTTTGAAGTAGACTAGGAAACCAGGCATTCGTCTTAATTTTTATCATTTACCGGATATCCGGTTATTCAACCTCTGTATTCGAATGATAATTTAAAAGGGTTCAAATGCATTTTTTTTAATAAGTGATACGACTAATTTTTAGATTAAGATTACTTTTATGAAATTCGTATCGATGTGTCTTGGATTATTATCATGTAAGAACTTTAAAGAACTAATAATAACCCAGAACCAGTTTGGTTTGGTTTTATTAACGTCGCCCTAGAAGCAACACGAGGGCTGTTGGTGACGGACCTCGTCATTTTGAGTCTAGATCAAGTGACGAGGACGACACCTGAGCTGGCATCCCCTTTCCTAACTTCCCCGCCGAAGGGAGGGCTTTGGGTCCCGACAGATTAAACGTGCATCAGTCCCGGCTACACGGTGGGTTTTTAGTGGTATCAAGGCTCGAAACCACAAATCAACTAAACCGCAGCCGCGAGTCCAATGCCTTAATCACTAGGCTACTGCAGCCCAAACCCAGAACTAACTAAACCTCTACGGATGGCAGATTATTAAACGGAAGGTTGGTTGGCTTAATTTACGTTGAAATAGAAGCAAAGCGACGCTATTGACGACGGACCTAGTAATTTTGAACTTCGGTCAAGTGACGAGGATGACACTTGAGCTGGCACCCCCTCTCCTAACTTCCCCGCCGACGGGAGGACTTTGGGTAAGTTTAACGTGCATCAGCCCCGGTTACGTAACCTGGAACCCGCAATTGTACGAAAACCGCCGGTCACGAATCCGAAACCATGGCCACTAGGCTACAGCGGCCATACGTTTTGTTGGAAATGCACTGTATGTACACTGTAGTAATAATGCTCAAACGTGATATGTAATCCATAAAAAAAAAGACATACTGTTAAAAAAGAAAACTGACTGTTAAGATAAACACCGGGTGAAAATACGAGCAGCACTGTGTCGCAAACCTGGTAGTCAAGGTCAACAAACTTTTGAATCCGCATGAAAAATTCCGATAGTGAACGTCTCTATCGGTGCCAGATAAAATAAATGTGTCGAATCATCGAATTCCTCATTAAAGAAACGTTACTGTAATATCTAGCTTTAATATTTTGAAAAAGCATGCATACACAAAGTAGAAATGACATACATTTTTTTTTTTAAATTCGAAATTTTAAATCATGAATTGTTGGTATTGCCGAATCATCACATTAATACGCAGTTATAAAAATTTAAATAAATGCTTCGAAATAACGTTTCTTCTCTTCTTAGTGCTTGGCAGGAGGGCTATTCTTGCATAATTTTAATTTTCTTCAGACTATTTCTTTTTAATAATAAGTTATCTTGTATCTCTTTTTATAATCGATTCCATAAGACTCTCCTTCTCTTTCAATTCAGCTTGGATGCCGGTGGATTTGGAATTTTTCCGTTCCAAAGACCCCTCATCATCATCATCCTCTGCACCTTCCGACTGACCTGCTTCGATAACATTTAAAATGGATTCTCTTCTTAAAGTCGATTCTAAATCCTCGGCCTTCTTTTCGACGGGTGGATCTACATTCGCGAATGAGGCTCTTTTTTTCATAAGCACTGGCTCCTCCTTTTCCTGTAAAGCCCCAGTCTTGCCTTCCTTCAAGATAGACTTCAAACTGCGTTCTATGTTGTCCGTGTCGTGTCTGCTGAGAACGCCTTTCGAATCTTCTTTTTTCAACTCTGCCCCGGAGGATGTTCCCTTTCTCTTCAGTTTGTATTTAGAATCCTTTACTCCAACAATCTCGCTCCCAGATTCGTCTCTTAAAAGCGGTTCCGTGTCCTCGGAGGGTGTTTTCTTTTTCTTCAGTTTATCTTTGGAATAACTCGCATCCATTCTGTTGGACGCCCGCCTTCTGAGGCTATCTTTGCTCAAAATCGGTTTGCCTTCTTTTTGCACCCTTTCGGGGTATTTCTTTGTCTTCTCGGGGACCTTTTCGATGCCCGTTTTTCTTCTTCGAAAGGTTTCCGAGCTCACTCGATCTCTAATTGATTTCGATCTATCCCTCATTTCAGTCGCAAGATCTTTCGACGGAATTTTAGTAAGTTTTCTTTTGTTTCTCTCGAGGACTTCTTTCGACGAAGGCTTGATATCGGAATCCCTTTTCGGATGAGCCTCCTTCGATGTTGTTTGTTTGCTTTCTGCCTTTCCTTCAACTACAATGTCATCTTTACCTCTCTCCATTTCCTCATCTCGATGTTTTTTTTCGCTTGCAGCGTAATCTTTAGCTTCCTTCAACTGTTCGCTTTCAGCTTTTTGTTCAGTGCCTTCCTTCTCCGGTAACTCCACGTCGCCCTCAGTGACTTCTGTGCTGAAGGAACCAGTGTCCTCCAGATCTTCTTTCGCATCAACACTTGAATCTTTTTCAGACGCCTTACCCTCAACCTCCACATTTGCATCCTCATTCGGTTTACTCTCAAACACACCTTCATCTGATAATCCTTCATCCATTGTTTCCGTTTTGTCAATCGATGTGTCGACGAATCCAAGATTTTCAGGGGCTTTTGGAACCTCCCCCGGTATTTCTATGTCTTCCTCTTTCGCCCCCTTCGCATGAATCCTCCCTCCGAGTATTTCAAACTCCTCCTCTTTTGCTTCTGCGATGAAGACTCTTCCCGCTTCAATATTATCCAAAACGTCCATCGTGCATTCCTGAGAATCCTTTCCGATTTTTTCGAATTCTTCAGATTTGGCTGCTTTAATAGGTGGTCCCCCCGGTCTTTCAATAGCTTCCTCTTTGGCTTCCTCAACAAAAACTCTCAGTGTCTCTTCTTCGTCAAGATCTTTACTTAAATCCGCCATCTCGTCGATCGCTTTCTCGTCAGCTTCCACATCCCCTGGTATTTCGATTTCCGCTTCCGCGGCTTCTTTCGCAAGAAATGTTCCGCATGGTTTTTCAATGCTTTTCTCTTCTGCTTCCTGAACAGGGATTTTTCCATCTAGTCTCTCGATACTTTTTTCTGTGGCTTCCTGTACATGAACTTTCTCTCCGCGAATATAGCCAATGGGTTCTTCTTCCTCTTCAGGAATACTGAATAAATCCTCCGGTTCCTTTGGACCCTCCTTTCTTTCGCTCCTCTCCGGAGATGCTTCGCCCAGAGCTTCGTGACACAAACTGAACCATCGCTCCATCGTCTGAAAAGGAAAATATATTCATTGATTTAAAATCTCTTCACTGAAAAATTGACAAATATTTACAGTTTTTTTCTGGACGGTAAAAACAATACTCAAAAGTTTTGAACCCCCCCCCCCTCAAGACTTATTTTATTCAGGTTAACAAGGGATTGATTGCTTATTGACGTCACACTTAGAAGAAATTCAATGTATTCATTTGTGCATTCGATACATTTGGTTACTAATGAATTTACGAGTATTTGGAAGAACTTACTTAGGCCATGAAATCAACAAGACTTTTTCTTCATTGCATTCTTTGTTCTTAACTTCCTTCCCAAGAGATTCAAAGTTTCAATGTATTGTCGAAACGCGCCGTCTCTTTCAACAGTGGTTTTCAAATCACTTATCCGTTATCAGATCAGTGCTGAAAGCTAGTACCTATTTTTCATTAAAACATTTCAAATCCGGTCAGAATACAAGTACTCGTATCAATGATATTACACATACCAAGGAGTTTAAAGTGCAATGGGTTGGCCATTTCAGTAATTCAAAAGTTAGATATAATTTCTGTATCCTTTCTGAGAAAAAGAAACGTGGAAGCTTCCTAATTTATTTGCAGAATTTTCTTGAAAACTTTTCAAACCGAAAAGGTTTCAGAGTTTATTTTTCAAAAGAAAAGTGGCATGATAAGAAATACGAGAATGGATGTGCGATCCAAATGGGGGAGATAATTCTACAGGTAATATAATAAAAACTGATCGATACATACTTCGGCTTTCTCCATTTGCTGCAAAATGGGCCTTTTGTATTTGGGGCTTTCTTTATAGACCGAAAAAAGTTCCGAAATGGTTTCATCTTCATTGATTGATGGTTCTTCGCTCGATATTCTGTAGTCACTGATCTAGAGAAGACATGTTTAGATTAAAGTCATAAAATACTTTAAAATATATATTTACTGCAGAGAAATTCTTCGAAACATTTCTCGTAGCTCATTAAAATTCATGAGCAAAATCCTAGGCTTAGAAAAATATGTGAAAAAATTTAATTTGCCACCGAGATTTAGAATACAAATACACTCATTGCCAAATTTAACCGTTTGAACGCCGAGCGATGACGTGGCACTTCTACTCTGTGCTGAAAAGTGCCAGCGATCTGGGCTGCGACAGTCAACCATCGTTGCCCGAAGATAATTAGTGAAATAGAGATTAAAGTATTCGATCTGTTTGGCCCTATTAGGTAAAAGGTATTACGGTCCTTATTTTTCAACGAATTGGATTGTATTGCCTCGGTCATTAAATTTGTTTTCCATAATCCTAGTATATTTCTAAATGTTATTATGGATGTGAATGACAGAATCTGATTCATCTCGATGACGTTTATTCTTCTTTTAAAAACGATAACAATACTCTCATTGCTGTTGTAATTCGAATTCTCAATTATGCTACTCCTTTTACTTTTAGAAGCCCTTGAATTGCTGAAGGGGACAAAATAAAATTATATTGTAACTTACATTACAAAATTAGCGAAAGTATTACTGTACAGTACATATTTAAATATTTTTTACCTGATTTAAATGTACTGGAGTCAATACTTATTCACAAAAGGATGTCTGAACGACCATGAACTTAAAGAATGAGGACTTTTCGAATATAAACAGAAAACAGCGCTATCACTCCAACTTGGTACATCAAGCAAGCGCAATTGCCCCGCTTGGTAATTTTACGATTGGGAGACAACAAAGACCTTTGGCACTCAAACAGTTAAGCACGCAGCGGTAAAATGCAAAAAAATCGCCAAGTACCGCTTCATTCTACACGAAACGCGGCAGGAAAGTACCAAATACGTTTATGTAAGAAAAAAAACAGAGAGTTACGTACAGAGGTGAAAACAATATTGGATTTTCATAAGCTATAAGATGAAGTCGTACTGGAGTCATTAAAGATAAAAAATGTTTAAAGCTAAAACAAACAAGCAAAGCCGACAGCGTATGGGATCTTTTCATCTGCGTACAAAGTTTACAGCAAACGATCCTGCTTTCCATGAGGTTGCGGCGACCACACTTAGAAGTTCGTTAGTGGTCCCCGTTACATCCGGTCAAAGTCCTCATTAAAACATCTGGACTCGTGAGAAAAGGCAAACAACATTTCCGTTTCTCATGAACTTTGACCTAATTGAGTCCAATTCTCCTGCACAACCCAACAACAGATGTCCAGTTTAGCAGGTGTCGATTCCTGCCCCGGTTGGAGTGCTCAGGACCAATAACTGTTTTATCTCTTTCAGTTATCCAACCGAAACAAAGGAATATGTTTGGGAAGAGGCGGGGTCAATTCCATTAGATCTAAAATTTCCAAAGAGAAGAGACATTCAGAGCTCTACAAAACGTTCCACTAGAGCGTCGTGTCCAAGGATATTGCAATACTTTTTTAGCGTGCACTCCAGAATGTGTAGACAGTGGAAGTGCAACTTAAGTATTCAATTTAAGTATTTTAAATTAACTGTAATAAAAATAGTATCATTCAACGCAATCGAATAACTATGGTACTAAAAAGGTGATCAGAGTCAAGTGATTCCTCCCGCAGCCACCCTGTGAGAGTGGAGGAAAGCGGGAAACGCCAGTCGAGAGCCTCCAAAAGATATTCAATGGGATTAAGGTCGGACACCAGGCACTTGGTGAAAATGCAGTTTAGTCCAACCATTTAGCACGAAAAATCGCTAAAATTGGCGATTTTTTTTAGATGAAACGTTAAGTCCACGAAGTTGAAAAGAGAAAAAGTAAGAAATTTTTTTACTTATCTATTTTTCTCGGTGGATCGCTTGTGTAAAACGTAGACACCTAATGAAATCCTGGATGAAGTATCTGAAAGTCCTTTCCACCGCCGTTCAATCACAACCGCATCTTCACTTCTCTCCAACTCATTCATACGCACCATCCAAGCCAAAATCTTGTTACTCGATCAACATCATACAAAAACAAAAATTTCTTCTGACAAAACAAAAAGCAAAATGTCCTCTTTTCATTAAACAACGACATTTATATCCATTCATCGTTCTTTAAAATATTCGCGTGTTCTTTCATTATCGTGCGCATTTTAAAACAGATCTCTCTCTTTCGACAAAACATTCCTATCCACATTTAATCTTCTCGTTTAACCCGTAACAAACTCATTCATACACCTTCCAAACGAAATCTCGAAAAGCATCGAACATTACTACTATATTCGCTCAAAAACAAATATCTTTCTATTTTGACAAAACATAACGATCTACAACTGGATTTCGTTTAACACTTAACAAACGTTTCAAAACAATATCTAATTACTCAATCAAAATGGCACATTTTCTAATAAATCGCGAAAAACAACAAACCCCTCCTAATGCTCTTGCAAAAATTTTGATAATTTTATCCTTTCGTTGTGTATAATGCCATTCATATCCATCCACCCCCTTAAAAAAATCGCACGCTCTCACATTTCGAAAATTCAATAATAGGAAGAATTCCTTTCAGTTCTAATTTCTTTAAAATCTGTTGGACATTCACTCACCTCTTCTATGTTCATACTAGCAATTATATTTGATACTTAGATTCGCAAGAAAGTACGCAGAAATATTCTAGAAAATATTAGAGAAATACACATCAATCCAAGGAGTCCAGGCACTAAGGAACGATCGATCAAAAATATCCATCCTCTGATTGGCCAAAAAAAACCTAAAACAATACCGAATAATTTGCTAAAAAAGTGACGAAAATTCTCTTAAGGAGCAAAAGTTTCGGTTTCAGGATGCAGGTGCAAAAAATCCCTTACGTAACCAACGAACCCACAAAAAAATGACGGAAAATAAAGCACTTAAACTTGAAACTGAATTTGAAAAATCGCAAGGGTTGCCACGTCTAAAGGCCATCTTAGAGAAGAAAAAACAGGATAGTCACACTTGGCGAAATATAGCAAAAAAAAAAAAAAAAAGTCCCGTCGGCAAAGATGGTTGGACTAAATTGCATCCCAACTCAGTCACTCCACAAACCCAACCCCCTCCTCCGTTAACGATGACAGCTCTGTGGGACTTGTACTATTTTCCGATAAAAAAAACAAGACCAACTGCTGCAGTGTACAATTTCACAATGTCTAGGGCTTCATCCCAATACTGGTTAGCCGTCACTGAAAACCGTCTATAAATGTGCAATATTCCAACAAAATCCCTCCATCACCATGTTGTGTCCTCTTTTGAATGCGTGATGTTCTGGCACCGACTGCACGTGTTTTGTTTTCTCCAAACCTTATACGATTGTCATCTGGTTGCAGGATAAATCTCGACTCATCCTTGAACCAATCAGATATGGCACAATTGACATGTCACCGATGCCACTTTAGTCGAGCCCCTCTGGATTGCGTGGATAGAGGAACACAATCTCGTGGCGCCCAGACATGTAGTCCAATCATGTGTAGCCTTCGCCGCACTGTAGTGGCAGATATCATCTTACAACGGATGCTGCCCTCATAGATGTCATACGTGTGGATGTCACCCTTCGATACCGCTTGTCTACAACAGCCATTTATCGATCTTCCACGGGAAAGGAATCCTTATGCGGCTGACCACAGGTACAACTGTTTGGCTTTCGGGCAGCTGTCCGGTGAATATGCAGTTATTTCCAAAATTGCGATGCAACGGACTGATGACCATCGAAGAAAAGTACAGCATCTGTGGTTGATCATTGTGCTTCAATGAATCCGACAGCACTCCAGCGTTCAGAAACTATCGTCATCTGGAATCCACAGAAACGCATGTCATGAAAATAAATCGTGCAAAAGTCCTCTAATTACACTCTATAACAAAAAACAACAACAACAAAACCGACGCACCAAGTAGAAGTTGCCTGATTGTTATGAAATTCGTATGCAAAGACATTTGGACCAAACAGGCAAATGATTCAAATTTGCTGTCCTATGAATGAATAGCGGGAACTGCAGCGCATCGGAACTGCACACTCAGCAGGTGTATATAAGAAGCAATTCTCAATCGGATGGTCAAGTTTTCTGTTGCATTGCGATTTAGGATACCTTTCATCGACTGAAAAAATTGCCTCGCTTCAGGATCCGAGTTCGTTACAAGCAACTGTCACAGTTTGAAAGAGGTCGTATCATTAGATTGAAAGGGGTAGGTGTGACAAATCGAATAATCGCTTGTCGTACGGGTCGAAGCGATGCGGCGATTAGAAGAGGCTGGCAAGAATGGGTGGACAGTGGCAGATTTCAGCGTCATGAGGGTAGCTGTCGATCTAGGGCCACAGCAGATCGGGAGGACAGAGTTATTGTCAGATAAGCTGTCACAGCGCCTGATTCATCGTTATAAACCATCAGACGTGCGACCCGCCCACTACCGTGACCCTTCACAGACGGCTGATAGAACGAAATCTACGCTCATACCGACAGCTCCGACTCCTTCCACTCCCACCTGTACATTGTCGAGCCAGTTTACAGTGGTGCTTAGCTTGATCAGGTTAGAATGAGGCTGACTGAGGACGTATGTGTTTAGCGACGAATCCCGCTTCCAACTGTGTCCTGACGATCACTGAAGACATGTCTGGAGACGCCCAGGACAGCGTACCGATCCTGCTTTCACTATTGCACACTACACAGGTCCTCGACCAGGAGTTATGGCCTGAGGTGTCATTTCCCGCGATAGCCTGACCACTTTGCTCGTCATTTGAGACACACTTACAGCACAGCGGTACGCCGACTACATTCTTAGACCTGTTTTGCTACCGTTCCTTTTGCAGTACCCTGGCCTCAATTTTCAGCAAGATAATGCCAGACCGCATACGGTACTTGTTACTATGAACTATCTTACAGCTTGTCAAACACTTCCTTGGCAAGCCAACTCTCTCTCCAATCGAGCATGTCTGCGGATAGGAGGGGAAGGCATCTCCCAGGGAATGTTGATGATTGACATTTGGAGCAAATTTGGTAAGAAATACCGCAGGAGACTATCAGGGAACTTTATCACTCTATGCAACACCGTGTGGCAGCTTGCATCCTGACTAGAGGTGGGACAACACTTTATTGAGCTCGTTATTTTTTTAACTACGTAACTCGGAAATAAATTATTCAATTTTTCTGAAATTTTAATCATTTTCTATTCTTTACCTATTTTTGCTATCCTTCAATTTTTGCCTCCATCGGACAACTCTTTCTTTGTGCGTCGTTTTTTTTTTATATATAGAGTGTACTTTTTATCAACACTAACATGCAAGTTCTGCAACTCTTAAAAAAGCTAGCTTCTGACGCGTTTGCTTTCTTGTATATGGTTCGACACCATACCGTCACTGGCTGTTACTTAACATATTTGCACACTTCTGTCTACGTCTGCAGAGAATGCAGGATCTCTAGTTCGGCTCGGCCTCCGGAAATTAACATTTTCCTCCACGAGCTTAACTTTTGGTAGAAAGTTCTTTTGAATAATAAATTAAAAAATAATAATAAAACTTAGAATAATTAAAATGGGAACAACAATTAACGATCTAAAATTCTGAATTAAAATACTACCATGGAAAGCATATTATGAAATAGAAGTACACTGTTTTATATCGATTAACATTAAATCAGTACTTGGCTAGCCTTTTATTAATTTTAAATGCCAGCATGAAAAATATGTTAAGAAACAACCATGATGCTTTATACCTAATTCACGCAGTCTCAATTTGAATCACTTTTGTTTATTCATTTACTTTATCTTTTATTTATAGAAATTGAAAAATTTTAAGGAAAAAAGAAACATTCTTCATACCTTCATCGGGTTTTAAAAAGGTTGCTATTACAAATACCAGAAAATTTTCTACAGGCAAATAAGAACCAGTATTACATACGTTACATGTTATGTAACAGATAAGTAAAAACGATATTCGAAGTCATGGCTGGAATAAGAAGAAAAATTATCCGCATGAAGTATATGTATTACTTTTGAATGAGATCGAGGCGATTACATGAAGATGAATGCAGCACAAGCTACATCCATTAAATTCGGCACATTTCAGACAAAATTGAGACCAGAGCCAAAGTTTCGGCCTTCATGGCCAAAGAGAAAGAGAGAGAAATTTACCTCGCTTAGAATTTATATGCAGATATTTCTTTAGATCATTTGGTATTAGATAAAGAGATTTTCGGAGACTTTTGGTGCACACATTAAGTCTAGTAAAGATTACTCCTTTCGCCTTCGAGGCATGAGATTAGCTGACTTTGCAGATTTTAAGAGCGCGTGTTTGCATAAATCAAAAGCTCCTTTAGAAATATCAGGGTATAAGAATGAACTCTTTGCTATGAGTTACGGAATAGGAAAAACTAGGAAATTAAATTATTTTAAGAGGGAAATTATTACACACACACACACACACATATATATATATATATATATGTGTGTGTGTGTGTGTTAGTAGTGATTTAACATTAATTTAATAATTTCCCTTAATAATAACTTAATTTTCTATTCTATCCCATCCCCCCCCCTAATTAAGAAGTAAAGAGTTCATTTTTATTTCCTAATCTAATTCCTAATTGCTTTTTTTTTTTTATTTATTAGATTTTAATAAATAAAAAAATGTTCGTTCCCGTGTTTATAAAATTTGTTTAATTCGCTTCCCCACGGTCGTAAATCTGTCAGAAATAATCCTTACCTAGACTCTCTGTCTACAGCGTAAATCCCTGAGAATCCCTACACCTAGAACTGTGAGATCATATCACATGACAAAATGTCCGAAGAAAATCCCTTTTATATAATTGGATGCACAGCGGAAAAGCTCACTCTTTTTCGCCTCGCCAGTGCAAGAGACACTGTGCTGTTCACCATCAGAAAACTGAAAATGTAAAATTTTTTTCTGTTCTCTGTTTTGCTTTAAAGATTTTAAGAAAGATTTTAATATTTATTAAAGAAATTATATACTTACATTAAGAAACTACTCTAGAAACACATGCAAACAATTTTTGAAATCGTAAATAAGTGGGCTTTGATAAAAAAGCAATAAAAAAAACTTTCGAAATTTTTCACGAAAACAGTGACTTTTAGGTAGGCAAATGCCTTAATGTAAATTTTGACTGCCCAACGTTGTTTAGTGGTTCTCTCCGTTTTAATTCTTGATTCAGTCACTCAACACACTTTCACTCGAGACGAAATAAACTTATTTGAAGGGCTTGGAAGCAATTTAAAGGCTTCCTTATCTTACTTTCTATATAGACTGCTCTACATCCTTTTCCATGAGCAAAAAAAAAAAAAAAAAATGTCCGGATACTTATTGGACAATCTCTGCATTTTTTGGATGGGATGAAACGGTTTTAGGAAGACTTAAATAATCTATGTTTTCTATAGTAACTAAAGAATAGAACGTCACTTTAAAATCGGGCTCTTCATCTATTTCAAGAACTTCTTCAAACAAGTCCTCCGCTCCCTGTAATTTCAGAAAAAAGTGAAAGTTATAAAAACATAAATTATTTTCAAACACATTTTTCATATTACGTAAACCTCATCTTAATTTTTAAAAATATAATCAACCAGAAATTACGTTCAAAAGCCGAGGACAATAAAGAACTCTGTTAAACTCATTAATAAGTCGTTAAAAGTAGAGGAAAAAGAATGAAAGTGAAATAAGGCCGAGAAAGAGATCTCATCAATATTTACGTGAAGGTCAGCAAATTTTAAAACTATTGCTGCGGGAACGATTTAAAAGTTTGTTACAGTTTTTGTACCAAACATTTGCAAATACTTTTGAATGAATTTTAAAAGATATGAAGCAACAAAGACTACTATCCCTTTCCAAATACCTTTAAATGTATCATTTTATCTTGATTTTGATTCAGAATTAAAGTTACAAGAAACATTAGCTCCAATGAAATGATAGTATTGGAGCTAATCATAGATGTAACGTTCCGGTTTCCCTTCTCACACTTAATTGTGCCATCACTCCTTCACAGTCAAGCAAGATACAGTCAAAAATAACCAAACAGTCACAAGTTCTTAACTATATTTTCTTCTAATAACAAAAACACAATAAGCACATCATCATGTCCTAAAACACTTCTGAACCTAACATTAGTATTATAACTTATCTAACTCTGCCTAACCGGATCCTAGCTAGTACTAAACTTGTAAGCTGGATCCTGCTGCAAATCCATTCGCAGATGATTACTCCACACTAACATCCAATCACCTAACCTCTTTCTTCTTTTCAGTGGAAGCAACGTCTAGCTTCGACGTTCTAACCTTACAATCTCACGTTCTCTATTATAATTTTTACTATATAACTCTCCGCAGTTTATAAACGCTGTTTGATCAGTCTTGTACACTAAACTTCAATATTTTTAATCTAATTGGCACAAGTTCCTGTTCCCTTAATAGAAGAGATTCTCCAATCAAATAACGTCATAACAGCCCCAAGAGGTTAGTTGAAGAGAGCTACGTTATAAAACAGTCTATTAACTCCTCAATAATTCATATAAAGAATGAGAGTGAGGTGATGCGGAATTGTATGAATAAAATACTAAAGTCATGGTCAAGAAATGTTAACATTAATGCGGCATGAACGGCATAGGAATTTGTTATAGTTTTTTACCAAATAACTTTACATTTATCCTGTAATTTTGATTCAGAATTAGAATTAAGAAATATGAATTCGAATTTTAAACTATTGTTAAAACTTATCACAGTAAAATTATTTCCTTTAAAAGTGTGATCCATTATTTTATCCCGTGACGTCATATGAATCAGCGGAACTGTTAATCTTAGAGGATGGGGCCGAAACCGAGACTCAACTGCAAGAACATGATTTTTTGATAGTTCATTTTGAGCCATGGATTAACTCACTTGGCTTGCTCAATCTCTAATTTGAATTTATCGTACTGAAAATTTGAAAAATTTTAAATTAAAAAATTGAAATAAAAAAGCTTTCAACATATAATTCAACTTTCTGTATAATATCAATCCAGTCAAATTAAATCAATTAAAGTAAAGTTCTATGCAAAGTTTTGCGAAGAACAGATTTAGCCCCCCAAAGTGCGCTTTTTTTTATAATTATTATTAAATTACTCAGATTATTATTAAATTTCAGAATTAGTTCTTAACATTTTACAACGTTTTTAACACTGAAAAGATGTTTTGGTGTTCTAACATTAAATATCAAAGATCATTCATTTTTACTCTTAGAAAAATAGATATGTTTATTTCTGTTGTAAAAATAAAGACTGTATACTTACGGATTCCTCACTGTCATCCGAATAACTTTCCGTCTGAAATTAGAACAATAGTTAATTTTTTTAAGAGAGAGTTCTATTTCGTTTTATTCATACTTTTCTAATATTTATAAATACTCATATATTTACGTTAAATTATTGAAATATTTATTTACACTTTTTGCTTTTTACTGCTTGTGTAGCCGTTTGTTTCACAAGAAGGAAAGCCACAATATGTTTGAAGTCAGAGGTTTCTAAAACATTTTTAATTGTTAGAAATAGTCTCGTTGTTTCTGTTATACGAAACCGCTTGTGCACGTGAAAAGAGATTATATTGAATATGTATGCATTTTTATACACTAAACACACTCACGTATTTATTTCATTCCCAACCAAGGTACTTAAATTGATTTTGATACTATTCAAATTGATAAAGTCCATCCATTTTTCAGGAAAAAAAGGGTATTCGCAAACATTTTAGATTAAAGGTTTTTCTTTTTTTTAAATAAAAGTCATTTTCTACTTGAACCTAATTAAAGTTTCGATTATATTTATTAAAATACTCTATTTACCCTGATATATTTATCTATTCGTTACTAATGGAAATACTTAGCTTTATGCAGGAATTGAATGTTTTTAATTTAAACTTTGTCCCGCATTTAAAATGCATGTGAAAAACTATAGATGGCGTGTACACAATTTTATTTCAACGCACATAAATATACTATATATAGTAAGAGGATAATTTACTTAAAAGTTATGCAATTTAAATCATTTTCTGTTTGAACATTGCTCAAAATTTCTTAAGTTAAATTCGCAACAATTGTAATAAGCTACTTTGGATGAGATAAATAAATATCTTCTGTCATCCCATAATTCCATTGTTTACTTCATTCGAAAGCGATTTTTTTTTTGTACTTCAGTTTTTCACGGAGGGTGCTGCTGCAAAAGCGAAGATGTTTAAACTTTTCGAGTCTCCCAAAAAATCCCAAAAGTTATGATAAATATAACTCTCTCAGTATCAAAAATTATTCAACAATGAAACGAAATTTTAAATTCTTACTAAAAAGGCTAACATGTGTAGTTGTTTTTCGTATATTTAATATTACTTGTAAAAGCTTTGTGTGGAATGAAAATAATAATTAAAGAAATGTTATGCGCTACAGTATCAAAATCGCTTGACCTTAAGAGATTCCGAGAAGAATGACAAATCAAGAAGATTTAGTTTAGAGAGATCCTATGCGATTGTTTATTGGAAAGCAACACGCGGGATGCTGGGAACGAACCTCGTAATTCGACCTGAATTAGCACCTTCCTATTTAAAGTTCCACACCACGTCCGTGAACAGACAGTCCCGCTACACAGTGGAACTTTAGTAACATCAAGAATCCATCCGCGACCGTAACCACTTGGCCCCGCTTAAAGATTCCAACTATTACCTCAAGATTGTAAGCAGTTTGATCTTTATTCAGTGTTATATTTCTCGAAATCTTAATTATATGTACAAATTGAAATAAGGCAGTCTAATTTGAACTTTTGGATAGTTGGGATTCTTTGCCCTCTGATCTTAGCATTACGTATTGAAACGATGGGAAAAAATGCAGATAATTTGAATTTTATTTTTGATGACTCAAAATTTTTCGTGTGATTCTTTTTGGGTGATTACGATAAACATAAGTCAGTAAACTTGTGACATTGGGCTATTCGTGGTTTCTCTTCACTAACCTTGGGGACTTTCAGGTGAGATTGATTGCTTTTGCTAAACAACCATTACCCAACCAAAAATGAAACGTGAATATGTAGATAGAAAGCCGGTAGAAATGAAGTGAAGCGGGAGGGTTAGGAAGTATATAAACTCCGACTGAAAGTCACGATAGAGAGGCTGAAGGAGAAGTGGAAAGAGAGGTTGAAGGAGGAGTTGAAAAGAGAGGTTGAAATAGGCGATTGGATTAAAGGTGTGTTTCAAGAGATTTAGTTATTCCAGAGGGCTACATTTGTTCCAGAGTCTGAGTTGCAGTCGAGGAAGGCTTAGTGGTAAGAGTTTGTTAGATTAATAATGGTGGGTTGAATTAGGATAGTAGAATCCTTGCCCGGAAGAGCACAAATAATTGTTGTTATATTAATTAGAAGTTAATAAATTCCGTAAATATTGTTCTAGTGTCGCTTAGATTGACTTATTGTGTTTTAGTGATTAGTCATTGAATTTAGCTATGGCACAAGAGGCAGCCCGGAAAAGGGCAGGCGTTACAAACTTCCCAGGTGACACGTATTATTATTTTAAAGGTGTTTTTATGGATAAAGAGAAGCGAGGGACTTCGAAATGTTTCTTTCCCTTTATGATTTTTAAACATCGGTTGTTGATGATTATTTTTTCATCACTTGAAATCATTCGCAATGAATCAATGCATGTAAAGAGACAATTAAAAACATAAGGTTCTTTTAAATGTTGTAAATATACATAGCAAAACTTTTTGATTTTATTGAAAAGTACATATATTGTGATATACATGTATTTTAAAAAACTTTTTTGTGTGTGTTTGATTGTGGGTTGATTATTATTATTAAAATGCCTCTTTTCTTCAGGAAAAGATATAGAGTTCGAATTTTTGTGTAATTCATTTTTTTTATCTGGTCCATTCAAGCTCGATTCATCCAAGTTCATCAATAAAAAATAATTAAAAAAAAATTAAAGGCAATTCCTACTTAGGTCAACAAAGGAAATTTTTTATTTTAGTTACTTTTTATTAAATAATTACAATTTATATAAATAGGAATATACATAGGACAGAATCACACTATTAAGTGGCAAAAGAAAAAAATTTCCAGCGATCTACGCGCTTCGTCACGGACGGTATTTATTCTTAAATTTATAACTCGTAAATATCTTATATCAGAGATATTTTACTCTCCCAAACAAAACTAAAAACTAATTAGTTGAAAATGAAATAAAAAAATTTATGCTTTCACGAGATTCGATCCGAAGATCCTACGCCGACGCTCTACAAGCTTTGCCATTGCAAGACAAATGACATAGTTTAAGCATTGGCTCGTTTCTTCATTCATCCGGTAAATTAAAGGGTTGGAATGCAGTTTAGCCCAACCATTCTCGGCGACAGGAATTAATTGTAGGTATTTGGCCAACTATGCCTATCCTTGTCCACTTCGCGGACTTAACGCTCAGCCAAAAAGAAAAAAAAAAAAATCGCCAAGTTTGGCAATTTTTGAAATCATGCCAAGTGGTTGGGCGCAACTGCATTTTTACCAATTAAATTTAATTAAAGGAATTCATATTTGAAAAAACTGCATTGACATCGAGTGTCATCCACTGCAAGTTTAAAAAAATGTATTTGAACTCGAGTGGATGCATAAAAAGTATTTCATGAACGATTGAAAATTTGAACCAGATATATATAGAGAGAGTGTGAGCTAATAGTAGGAATGTAAAAAGATTTTTTAAAAGAAGATGTGCTTAGGTTTTTGTTTGATTTTTGCTTTTAATCCGGTGAGAATTTAGAGAGATTATTCGTTATCGTAATATATTTTTTAAAAATTAAGTTCATGGCTGGTGAAAGCAGGTACGAATATTGAGTTAAACAAACCCTCACACCACACACAAACTTTATACATATGGTATTTAATGCATCATTTTTTTAAACAAATTATAGCATTTATTATTAGTTATTCCTTTGTACAATTACAGAATTCTAAAAAAAAAAAAAAAAAAAAAACTGCATTACCCAATCTTCTATGCTTTCATCTATAAATTTAAAAGGTCTTTTCGTGTGCAAAGCTTTCTCTAGTTTATTCGGCTTAAGCTTCTTTTGCTTTTGAGTGTCTAAGATGTTGAACATGTCTTCGAGCTCTCTCTGTTAAGAAAAATGTGTTTATTAAACATCGCTAGCGCAGTATAAAATCCCCGAAAAAAAGAAAAGTTTGAAACGTACACTTTCGTCGTCTTCCAATAAATCGTCGAAGTCGTACTCTGATTTCTCCGCCATTTTCCGAGCTTCGCTTCGGCTGAGAGCCCATTCCTCCAAACCTCTCAGTCGAAAACTTTGGCCCACTCTCTATGTTTCAGTGGAGCACAGAAACACGAATTAGTCAAGAGAAGTTCGACAAGGAGCTTATTTTATGCGTACAAGTTTAAGGGGACATAGTACCTTTCGAAATCAAAAGTAGAACATTTTGACAAACTTTTTTCGATTCTTCATAAATCAACCATTTTTGCTCATTTCAATATGAAACTTTGCAAGTTTGTGTAATAAAGTGCATAGTTTAAAATATTGGGTCAAGTTTTTCTATTCAATTAATATATTTTTTTATACAATATGAAATATGCGTACAAAAATTTGAAAAATAAATTAGCTTACCTTAAGTTACCCACAAGATAACTTTTGAAAAATGTACAGTAGAACCGTAATTCTTATGCCAAATTAAAGCTAAATAATGACTTTATTCTGTAAACTTCAAATTTTAAATTTATCTTACATTAAAGAAAATTGAAAAATTAAATAAGTTATCAAGTTTGTATTTAGTAACTTTTTTTTCATGTATCATGTTTTAAAGTAAAATCATCCTATTAACAAAACTGAGGTTCACAGAATAAAGATTTACAAGTACAACACTCATGTAAAATTTCAAAACTCTAAATGCAAAACATTTTTTTTTTAATCCTGTGGGAAAGTGTGAAAACAACAAACTGAGAAAAAGAGGTTTGTTTGCATAGCATTACATAGAACAAGCCACTTTAGACATTTACATTTTTTGTTGCACGGGGCGTAAAAATTGTCGGATTTTGACGCGGTTTGCTTTAAAATGCTCCTAACACTCAACATTATTTTTTAAAAACAAATTTGAAAAATCGAATTTTTGAAGGAGCAAAGGTACTAAGTCCCCTTAAAAGGATTCGGAAATAATGGAGTGAAAGTGTTTTTCTGCGAGTCAAATGTTTCATGCAGTCTTTTAAAATCCAGTGTCATTTTTTTTTAAATACTGAATGCGGACCTTTCAGCTAAATTATACGAAATGACTTTTCAGGTAATTTTAAAAAGAAAAATCCGAAGCGTAGAAAAACAGACAAAGTTAATAAATTGTGTTTTATTTGTAATTGAGCCGATTGAATTTATTTTCGTATGTAAGCTCCTTTGGCATTAAAATAAAGGTTCTTTTTGTCCAGTCATGAAAAGGCTGTCTCTAACGGCACCCTGTTTCTCGTTTGCGAGCTCTCACCGCTGTGTTCACCGAGTCGTGGTCTCAAACCCTGATGGACCTAGCGTGTAGCGAGTCTCCTGCTCGTAAAATCTGCTGCGGATCCTTCTGAGAGAGTGGTACAGAAGTTTCGACGGAAGGGGCCAGTTCAGGTGCTGTCCTCGTCACTCCGCCGAGGATCAAAATCGCCAGTAAATCTTGTGTTCTTTCTGTATGCGACGTCGACGAGCAATCAACCAATCAGAACGGATGTATAATAAGATTTTAGATTTATTTTTCCCGAATCGAGCAGGCGTAGAGTCAGTAGAGGAGGATATCTTCGACATTTCTAAACCAATATCTCCAAATTTATTCCGTGTTTTCCAGATAGAGAATCTCTGAACTCTCGATAGAATTTCTAAAGTTATGAATGCGAGATTTTGGCCATCCCTTCAACTGACAGCTCACGTAAGAATTGCCCTGGGAATTTTACAAAATATCGAATTCACAGAAGTCTTGTCAGACTTTCGATTTGAAAATGTAGTCCGCAAACTTCAAAATGTACATGAAAATCTCTCTTCTCTCTCTTTGCCAGGTGTTATGAAAAAACGAACCGTATGCATCGTCGGGGCCTTGGTCAAGGAAACAAAGAAATGGTACAACTGTCACAAGATATTTTTTCTTGGCGAGAACCTTGATTTCTGGAATAGAATACGCTGGCATTCTCATGGAACCATAAACAGATACGAGACTGCCCGATCACTCGTTCAGGACGAAAATATGGACATTAAACGACGATTTTATTTGGCTAGCGAGTATTATTTGGAAGAAAACGCGCAGAATCTGTGGCGAGGAATGAATGAAGAATGTCGAACAGATATTATAAGCGATTGTTGCACGCGGATCAGGTCTCTTTGGTTAGAGGCGGTACTATCACGAAATCCACTCGACTGGTTACAAATTTCCGATATCATTCAGAACGACCATTTTCCTGTAGAGAATCGTAACTTCATTTTGGACAATCCATTGGGATTTCTTCGAGTTTACCGGAGAATGCCGACTCCGTCAGCTAGATACAAAAGCCTTCTGCATGCCATAAGCAGCAGAAAACTACATCAATACGATTTGTATGTGTGTCTCTTTGAAATGGAAGATCATGAATTGGAGACCTTTTTTAATCGTTTCTCCACAAACATGCGAGTAATTGTACTTAAAACTTTTTTGCACTGGCCGTTCCAAAAACTATTTTTAATTGTATTAGAACGTTTCAGAAGTCAATTGTGGAATATTTCTTATCTTGATTTATTCAAATTCATTTTACTTTTCAGATTTGAAACAGAATGGCTCGATTATGATTACGTAGCTCTCGTGAAAGAAATGTGGGCGCACATTCCAAGCAATGTTCAAAGCGAACTAAAACCGGATGCAATATTTCCTTATTTAAATCACATTTTGGAGAACGATGGACAGGAATGTATTTCTATTGATTTTATTCGACAATATAGACGAGACCGAGAGTACAAGTACTTGAACTTTTGGTGAGACACAGAATTGATCTGGGAGTAAAAAAAAAAAACTTTTAAATTGTTTTTAAACGTTAATGATTGATATGTGTATATTTTTAGTTTTATAATCGGATCACATTAAAATCTGGTTTTATATTTATCTGTATATCATTTTATTCTTCGAGTATTTTTCTGTGTATTCATAAGTTTTTCGTCATGTTTGAGAATACTCTTGGAGGACAAAGGGAGTTTAAACGCCGAGATAAGTCGTCGCCAACAGCCCTCGTGTTGCTCCCCGGTCCGATGTGAATGAACGATCACATTCGAATTAAATTATTATGAATGCTCTAAATAACGGAGTTCGAATATTTTCTTCGAAAATGCGCGAATGATTTAAATATTCGACGTGCATGAAGGGACTAAATTATCTTGGCGAGAGATGAAACGGATCATTTAATTCTCAAATGCTTTATCATAAAACATAAATTAAAGGTATGAAATAGTAGGTCGGATCTTAGAGGGTGTGATCGAATACACCTATCGGCTTTTGCAACGAACTAGGTAATCCGACTGGGGCAGTTTTTATATTCAAAATACCTATTGTTTTGCAAAATTGTCCCAAAAGTAATTTTTTTTTTACCACAACAAGTGTAATTTATTATATTTTAAAAAATTAGATTCTTTTAAAGTATGCCAATTTTACTGCCATTAAGTACAACGATATTAGACAAATATGAAGTTAGTGTTGCATGATATGAATTCATGATTTTTATTGTAAAAACAGCATTTATATAAATGGAAATTTTGGAATTTAAAAGGCAAATTATTGATCTCTATGAAGTGGTGGAGCAAAAGCGGAACTGACACTGAAGCATTTCTCAGACTGAAGAATTCGGAAAAGTTTGTGTTGTCCTTTAACGATTGTCGGATTCATCCTTGAAACGAAACACGTTTCGATATAATTCTAATAACCTAAAGAACTTGCCTTCTTTTGGTAAGTACGGGGATCATGACCCCGAGGCATCCTAGTGATCTTTTTCATTCCTATGGGGTTTACTGTCTTTGGTAAACACGAGTGACGCAACCCCGAGTTACCCTAGCGATCCTTCTTTATTTTCGATCATCCTGCTTGTCGACCCATTTTTGTCTTTTTTTTTTTTTTAATATTGTCACGTCTAGACCACAGTTAAATCTTGTTAGGCGCAGCATAGCCCCATGCGGCTCTTGCGCCAATAACCTTTATATGCACTCGCATAAACCCAATAAAAGTTGGTAAATCGCTTGTGCATGTTTCTGAAGAGTGCGATCGATAGAAATAAGTGGACTCTTCGACTGATATGTTATATGTAAAAATAATTACGAAAAGATTCGGGTAGAATAAAGTCAATTCAGATATTTTTTGATAGTTTTAAATGTTGTCAAACTCTTCCTTTTTTTTTTTTTTTTTTTTTTTGAAAAACGCCTTAGCATGTGAAATTCGGTGCCCAACCGTGTGTTATTTTACTCATCTTATATAATAGTGTAAAATCTAACATCAGTATATGAATTTTCTGCTTAACGAAAATTTTTGTTAAAGTGGAGTAACTCGTTAATTGGAGAAAATTAATTTAAAGACATTATACTATTTTTACAGGAGGCAACTCGGTTCCCTGTTAAACTATAATAAACATATTTAATCAAAAAACACT
>BMAW01093940.1:0-10020 GCA_019974015.1 Nephila pilipes
TTTAAGTTCAAAACTTAAAAAAAAATACTTTGATGTATAGAAAAAAATTTCTTATGCTAATCTAGTTGAGTTATAGGCTCATATTTGCTACCAATAAAGACAAAAGTACCATAGAGGGTCTTGGGGTCAAGAAAACTGAAATGAAATCAAACAGCATAAATTTTCAAATTCACCTGACAATAGTGAATGCTATCTTTTATGGAGAAACCTTCTCAAAATATGCATTTTCCTTGTGTTTTTTATTATTTTAATTTCACTTTCATTTGGCATCCTTGTATTGTCGATTTTTTTTTCAAATTAATTTTTTTTGTGAAACATATAGCACCGTAATTTTTGAGCATACATTTTTGGCAAAAGTTGCAAATTCTTCAGTTGCATGTGGATCAATGTTTCTCGACCAAGAAGCCTCTCTCATTCTACGTTTATCAGTATCTCCAAGACCATCTATAACACCTTTGTTATAGATGGTCTTGGTCCAAAGGAAGTAAAATGCGACAAGAATTCCACGTGTATTATTGTTCCTAAACATATTGAGAATTTCTGTTTGAAATATTTTCCAGCATTATCTAATTGATAGATAACTTTTTTCATACTAATCTTGGGTTACCTTTTCTTAACATTATCCACAATCATCTTTCTGAAAGTGGCCACATCATTTTTGTCTTGTTACATACAATGTGATACAACAACAATGGGAATGCACAACAGCTTATTTTCATAATTCATGTATATCATTGAAGTAAAAATTGTGCAGGAAATTGTGCCCCAATATTCTGAATAAATATTATTCTGGTAATTAAAAGTAAAATTTTCGCAGCCGTCCATGTGAATCAAAACTGTGCCATTTACAATATGTAACTTTAAATCTTGTAAAAAAATCGGTTTGATTTTTGCGAATGAATTCATGCTTTAGAAATACTGAGAGTTTACTTTCCCATTTTTCAATTACTTCAATCATAGATCCAGTAAATTTTTCTCTCTTCAATTTATCAGTTTCATCTTTTACCCATTGTTTGTATACAACATCATCAATTGTATCATCTTTATGGCACTTTTCTGAAAGTAACATAAATCCTTGAACTTCTTTAAGTTTTTACAGTTCTCACATTTTTGCGGAATACAATTTTTATAGTTTTTTACATTCCATTAGTATCACTAAATTCTGAAATGGTACTTGAAAGTAAATCTCAGGCATTCAAAAGGTAGCTTGCTATTCTCATGGTAAACACAGAGACATATATTTAAAGGATTCTTGCGTCTTAGACAAATGTGTTCTGGTAGCAGATCACAGAACTTACTCCGTCAAATAGAAATGTCAGGTTATCTCTCCCTTAATTGTTAGTACATTTCTCCTAAAGTAGAATTGAGATAACGGTGCTGAATTTTACTTTTTCCTTCTAAATTTCAAAGTATTTTGAAATCATTAAAACCAGGAGCATGATGAGGAAATGAATTCGAAGCAAAAAAAAAAAATTTTACTAAAGTGATTACTTAGGAAGGTATCACAGAAGTAGAAGCAAATTTATTTTGCTTATGAGGTATAATACCTGGTGAATATTCTTGGCATAAATTTTCTACAAAACTTTTTCTCTTGTTAGACATTTTGGAAGAGATCGTTTGGCGTTAGCCATTACATTTCCATAAGAGCTCTTTGATTTGAAAGTTATATGAGGGCTAGTAACAGAAACAGAAAGTTTTTTTGCAGTCATTTTTTGCGGTATTTTCTCATTTCTACTAGCTTATTTTATTCCTTTAATTCCTTTTTCTGCTGCTATAATTGCCAATTTACTTTTATTTCTAGCTAATTTTATCGATTCGTTTTTGACTTTCTGCGAAATTTTTGAAACTTTCCAGACTCCTTTAATCTTCTACTTTGCTCATCTGGGGGTTTTGTCATCTCACCCGTATATGAAAATATAAAATTTGTCTAATTCAGTATTTCCTTATGAAAATTGAAATTTGCATATTGAGTTTTTTTTTAAATAACTAATAATAATTGAGTAAAAAAATATTCCTGTGTAAGATGCACTAAATTAATTTTTATTTTGAGTAAACGTTGTCTAAGAAAAAGCTGAAGTAAGTGTATATTTTTTCATAAAATATTTGGTATAAATACCTTTTTTATTCAAACAGATATAAATTCAATTAATAAACGAAAAATTAATGCTACAATGGGAAACAATGAATTTTGATGTGGCTCACATTACAGAAATTATTTATTTTTTCTAATTCAATTCTTGCTGCTAAAATTCAAATATATTTAGAAGAAGAATATATAAGTTGAAAATTTTTGAATAAAACAGAGTAAAATTAAAAAAGTTCTATGTAAATTTTTGCAAAGGACAGATTTAGCCACCCAAGGTGCGCTTTTTATTATTATTATTAAATTATTCAATCAAATATAAGTATTAAAGTAAACAATAAAAATATCGAGAAATGCACAATAGCAAACTTTCTCGGTATTAAAGTTAAAGGAAACGATAAATAATTAAATTGAATAATATATCAGCCAAATGTAATTAAAACTAAAGTAAACAATAAATTATTAAATAGAATATATTTAAGCTAAATGTAATTAAAACTGAAGCAGACGATAAAAAATTGAAAAATGATCTGGTACACCTAATGATCTAGTACAACTAAAATAATAGTCCCTTGGGTGACTAACAAAAAAAATAATCCTTTATTGCGACTCACACTACATACGCTACACCTAAAAATGAAGTGAAATAGTTAATTTTAAAAAGCTCTTCATCAAATTGTAGATGCACTTTTAGTAATTAAACATACATATTATTGTATAAAAATAAGTATTTATTATTTAACTCACCTACAGAATGGAAAACATTCAGAAGAAAAATTGCTAAAGCTCACTTTTTATATTCGAAGGCAAAAATTATTTTTGAATTAAAATATTGCCATATTCTGGAAGATAAACTTCATTTCCATTTTTTAATATTAAACTCGAACCTGTTATGAATACAAATAAAAAAAAGTGAATAAAAACGAGTATCTTAATTTCTGTGTTAAGGTGTACTTTGGCAAAGGGACACATTGGTTATCTTATTTTGTAATGCGCATTCTGCGACTTATGCGTGAGCTACCATACATTTCTACAAATAAAACGATCTTCATATAAGACGAGGTATAAATTTTCTTCAAAATATACATTTGCCCTATGAGACGAAATAATTTGTAGTTTTAATGTATATCTATCCTACAAGACGCGTCCCGAACTATCAATGACCTAAAAATTTAGTTTAGATCAGCGATCATCATCTGAATTTTTTTTTATTTTCGTGAATCTGGCTGCATTGTCCTGTTGAAGCTCGAACCGAATCATAAACTCATATGTATCCCTAACAAGTGTATTAGTCAATTCAGCCTAGTGGTTTCGGTCATGAACTCATGGCTGTTGTTGTATCATCGAGTGTGGGTTCGAGACCGAATGACCCACCGTGTTGCAATGGTTGATTGACATTAAAATTATAGAGAGCCCTCTCATTGAAAAGATGTGGAAGTTTGGAGGTAGCTCAGATGCCGTCCTCGTCACTTGATCAAGAGTCAAAATTACGAGGTATTTTACCAATAGCACTCGTGTTGCTTCTAAGTGTCTTCTAAAACTTACAAGTTTATTACGTTACATCTGGCAACACAGACTATAGAAGCACATGCCAAATAATGAATTCACATGTACATCTACCACGTACTAATAGCAAACCCTTTTCATCAAAATATTGATGGGATTTCGAATGTTATAGATGGTACTGAAGACTATTTGTTGTGTATTATGAAATATTAATGACGAAGTGGAAATCGACTTACAAGCTCCAGAATGGAACCCACATGACGAGTTTCTCAACAACGAAAGTCAGGATGTGCTCCAGAAGCTATTTGCCTTAGATGATGAATGTGAGGATTTTACTATATTTGAAATACATTGGTGAGTGATTTGTTTTATTTGTCAGACTTTGAGATGTGACTTAGATTTGTAATTTGTTTTATTTTATAATAACACATCGATCAATAACTCCCGAGTCTAACATTGAAAACAACATTTTTTTTGCAAAATTTTTTTTTTTCGCAAGAAATCTTTTTTGTTGCGAGTAAATAGCGATAAACAGCTTTCTGAATCATCGACTCGTTGCTGTTTTTGTTCCATCGAAAGCCATCGCGGCACCCACTTGAAAAAAACCTTTTTCACTTCACTTCAAAAAACCTTTTTCCTGGTCCGATCGACTTAAAATTTTGACACGTTTCAAGCAAAGGTTAGTACTCTAGAAAGACCTGGTTACTGGTTTACTACGAGTGCTATCCCTGGGTTAGTCTCGGGAGTTATTGATCGATGTGTTATGGTTTTAATTTATATATATTTCAATCTGATATTTTGTTTGCGTCCTATAAGAAGACTTCGGATTTTGGGGACCGTTTTCCTGATTCAACTATCGGCTTACCTGCAGAAACATACGGAAGTCAAAAATGTATCAAAAATTAAGTTATAATGTACTTATACCTTTATTAAAATGTATTGGTCAATAACAGTTAATAACAGTTAATAATATAATGTTAGACTTGTTTGTTCAAACATGTGTCGATTAACTTCAGTTTTAATCAAGAATTTTAGCGCGTTCGGGAGAGTACAGATTAGGGGGCAGACTATCAGTCTTCTACTCCCCTTAAATTAGCCTTGAATCTCTCCAATGGCCACGGGAAAGAGATATCGATTTCATGGAAAAGCGCTGTTTTAGAACCTGAATTGTAGATAGGGAATAATCTATAAGAAACTTCCTGTTTACAAATATGAAAGAAATTTAAGCTATGCAGTTTGAGAAATCAAATTAAGCTTATATAAATGGAAAATGAACTAATGAAAACTATTCAGTCTTCACATTTACTTAGACATTTAAACAAAAGCTATAATAATGGAATCTTTAACGTGAATGTCTAATTTATAACCGATATGAACCCAGCCGTGAACGTATATAAATTTGTAAATTCAAAATTATCAAACCCCCAAATATAACAGTTGAAGTTCCTCAAATTATACAGGAATTAATTTATTTGTTCATTTGAAATATTTCTATCACATCATCTTTTCAAACTATTCAATTTACTAGTCATCAATTCAAATTTATTAATTTATTCAAATAGAGGAAAATTCAAAATAATTTAATTGACTACGCTATCCAGAAATTTAAGCGAGTTAAAATATATTCATGCTGATAAAGAATGCGTTCTAAACTGAATAAATTTAACTTAACGTAAATTGATATTGCATAATTTTACCTGAGAAACGGAGGTAAGCAAATATCAAAGAGAAATTATAGTTAAAATAATTAAAATACTGTAGTAAACTTTTGGAAAGTTTACAAACATAATTAGATACTCATTGCGGGAGAATCACAGAAATGTCTTGGAATCGTTTATAAGAATTTTAAGTATAGTGCTTAAAGTATATTCTGCATCAGTGAAATTGACTCTTATTTTCAGACACTTATTTATGGTTTTCACGTGTAATATATTATTTATAATAGTGCAGTCATCAGTTTAGGCAAAGAGAGAGAGACTGATTTCTTGTGTGATAGGAAAACTGTTCACTAGTAATTGCCATCTACCTAATCCTGAATCCCCTCTTGGATTTGTCTGGACTTTTTTTTCTCTCTGTCGATGTTCGAGATCTACTGGATTAAGCCTAGCTCATTAACGACATCTTGAATCTCATTCTCATTGTTCTCGCAGGGCAGCTATTCGTATTTCGTCGTATCTTTTTTTTTCGCCACGGGAATCCCTGACTCACCGATGTTGACACAATAAATTGGCAAGTTGCTGCTCATTACCAAGTTAAGTACTCGATGCGTCGATTTTTAATACAAGCTATAGCTCTTATGTTCTTACTTTACAATTACTTTTTTTGAATGTTTAAACATATTTTTTTAGTATTTTTCTATATATATGGATATATACATGATACTATATTCAAGTTATCAAATAATGTTAACTGTTATAATATTAAAATGTTCTGTATCATTTCAACTACTGATATGAGTCGCTTGAAACGACGTGCATGCTGAGGCATCATTTAACCCATTTAAATCTAATAGAAGCCTTATCCGTCATTCAAATATTTCAAACACTTTTAAATTACAAGTGACTAAGTAATATAAGTAATAGCTAATATTTATGTCAAAATTTGAAATTATATCTGATTGAAATAGTCTTATTAATTTATCAAATATAAATAATTTTAACACTTTAAAATGGCATTAATGGCTTGGAAAATTATTTTTAATCAGTATTAAATTTGTATCTAGCTTACATTTACATTTCTAAATAATTTAATGGAAAGTTATGAGATAGTTTCAATTACAGAATGTCATTATCATGTACAGAATAACAGAAACTTTTACTTGATACAATTCTAGTTGTAATTAAATTAAATGACGTCCATGCCAAAATAATAAGAACAGGTTTTTCATATTCATTACAAGTAGGTTTTCCTGTGCATTAATCCGCGTTCTAATTATACAAATGAAAGGAACAGACGTATCCGACGTTGCGGAAAAAGTATTGCTTCAGTATTTTGAAAGAAATAGAACGTTTATTAAGATTATGTGTAATTATTCAAACTATCCTTCCACATTTTCCTCTCTTAATAAAAATTATTCATTTATCTTTATATTTACTTACAGGCTAGCAACAAACAAAAGTCATGATTATAAATAAATAATCTACAAATGCGAGAGGATTGCTGATTTTAGTAATATCATAATTTTGAAAATGTTTTCTATCTGAAATATTTTGGAAGTTCATATTTAAAACAGAAGAAACGTTACTATTTCTCCTGAGAGAAACTGTTACACAGTCAGTAATTTCCTACATTATACACACACACACACACACATATATATATATATATATATATATATATATATCATGGTTGTAGGCTCGATTTTCGTCTAATCATGATGTCGAGCTTTCATGACATAAAGGACATGCCATGTAGCCGGGGCTGATGCACGTAAAATCTAACGAGACTCACATATTCCTTCCGTAGGCGTGGTGTGGAAGTTAGATGAGTGGTATGGTAGTTCAGTTGTCTTTTCCATCATTTGATCGAGCTTAAGAATTACGAGACCCTTCGCCAAACACTTCGTGTTGCTTTTAGTGCAACTTTGATAAAACCAATCAGCATAAAATCAGTATTTGCTTTGAATAATGCTAAGAATAATTAATCAAAATTAGCATTCCATTTAAGCTTAAAGCACTAGATTATCCATATATTAATACAAACTAATGTCTCTTTAAAAAAAAATATTTCTTTTAAAAATACTTTTTGTAATATACAGTAGAAAATGTTCATTAATTTCCATTTTTGAAGCTATTTACTTTAAAAAGTTCAAAATAATTTTAAGATAATTTATTTCAATGCATTAATACATTTTTCAATTCATTCTGCAAATTACGTGATAATATAAATAATATTCTAATTTTTCTTCTGTGTAGAATACTTCATTTTACTACATAACAAAATTCTTGGATTTTGTAGTTATAGTGGTTTGAAACTGTGGAAAATTTATTGTATTGTTTTGTTTTGTATTTGTCTTCTACGTTAATTTTAAGCATGCGGATCAAAACGTTAGTTTATTAACTTAAAAGCATCTAGAGTGATTTACTCAAATTATTATATAAATCGAGCAAAATAATAAAAAGCCATATTCTAACGTGTACAAAAAATTATTTCTATCCTCATAACTTCTTCTTTTATATTATGGTTTACCACAAGCATAAACTTGCATATTAAAGTATTTCTTCGAATATTTGAAATTTTGAACTTAATACCTCGTTTTCAGGCCTTTGTAAGTCTTGCAGCAATACTTATCAATTTTATTTATTTAAATCAGCATTAATTTTAATCGCCCGAGAAAAAAATTTAATACTTTAATTGGATAAAACACTGCTTTCTTACATCCTGCAAAAAATTTTCTCGGATTTCTTAAATTGACGCCATAACTCTTAAAAATAAGGTTAGACATGTTTGTTCAAAAATCAAGTATTCTTATAATTTTTATATACATGAATATTTCATTTATGTCTAGTTTTTATAAAATTTGTAATAAATAAAATGTTTTTAATCTCTTTCTTACTAAAAACACATGTTTTATTTTTTATTTAAAAATTTTTTCATTAAATATGCAAAATCTACTAAGTAATATTTAAATAAGGATTACACTGTTAAGAATGCTTTTACAAACTATTTGCAAATAAGTACGTTATAGATAGGACTTAATTCCTTTAATGTAATGATTTTAAAAATAATTGTTTTTATAAACAGATAATTATTTTATGATAAATATATCTTGTATATCAATTTCTGTTATTTTGCCAAAAGAGTTTTAGACATTAATTATATCCTTTATTATGTACATTACTTTTGTTTTGACATTACATTCAATATTGAACTAATTTATGCAATATTTTGAAATTTAATTTGTTATGAATAATAAATCAGAATGTTAAAAAATGTAAGGGTATTTATGAGTATATCTTATAAATTCAGAGTTAAAATTCATATTTTGTTAAAATGACTTAACTTTGAAATACCACACATAAACTAAAAGGCGTGATAAGCAGTAAGTAATTTGCGGTCTATAATATTCAAAGCTATTATTTATGAATCAATGAGTAGTTTTCTTAACTATTCATCTGTATAAATTTTAAAATAGTTGTGTAAGCTTATTAAATGAAATCGTAAGCAATGCAACTAATTCAAAAATATATTTAGCTTTGTATGTATTTGAATCTTCCTTTTCATTAGTGGAAGATAGCATTTCATTACTACAGAAATATTATTTTTAAAACCTTTTTTTTAATTCATTTCCTTTCATTTATTTCCTTCATTGTCTTTCAGTTTATAAATATTTTAATTTTAGGCTTGACTTTTCTACTAACGCTTTTAACTGTATTGCCAAAATTTTCGCTTACTGTAAGGAAGTTAATTACAAAAAGATTTTCTAAAATGATATTCATCATGGTGGAAAGGTTAATAATCTCTGTATCAAAAAATGCAACTAAGCAAATTTACGTAAGATGCTGTAAATCATTTTGTTTTCAGTTATAAAGACTGAAGCTAAACGAAATTAAACATTCATAAGCAAAATTGATGGATACAATATTGATATTATATGTACGACTTTATCAATTTCGGTCTTGGTAAAAAATATAACACGAATAAAAAAAAAGTTTCGTATTTAATGCAGGGAAATATAATTGCCAAAATAGTAAGATTTTTCCTAATTCGATGCATTCAAATAATGATATAAATTATATTTAAAAGGTTGAAATAATAACAAACGTAGTAGAATATGATTGGACTCACATAACACACACTGAATAGAATTATTCATAAAAAACGAAAAATGCTTATTATTTTTGTCATTTTATACAAATAGTACTAAATTAAAAAGTTATCTCGTATTAAATATTACATATATTTGGCAATAGCGTATTAAAATAATTACTAAATCAAAATTTTGACTTTTTAGACTTGATAAAATAAAATTGTTTGAATAAGAGATTGTTAAAGCGTAGAAAACTAATAATATATGTTGAAAATCACTCATAAATAGTATGCTAAATTAAACTATACTTGAAAATACACTATATCGACAGGAAATATTAAAATTATTCTAATCATTATTTTTAAAAAAAATTTCAAAATGAATGTAGCATAAAAAGTATTTATTAATTTAAAATCTAGAGTGATGCTTTTAAAATTAAGGGCTTATAGTTTGATAGCATGCTCAAGAAATATTAGATGTGTGCAGAAAAATCATGATAAATTTCAAAATTTTACAGGATTGAAATCTCAATAGAATCTTAAGTACCATTAATGAGGAACTTAATTTTGATTGGAAATTGATTTTAATTTTATAGCTTATATGCTCATATTAATAATAATTGTAATTCAAATTAACCTCATTTTATACTTTCAATAATTGGTAAGCTTAAGGAGAAAAAGAG
>BMAW01093945.1:0-14491 GCA_019974015.1 Nephila pilipes
CGTTATACAATTCTCGGATCATGTTTTTACACTTTTGTTGCATTCGCCGGGGCTACCTTTTCGAATTTGCCACACGAATACGAATCACCAGAGGTTTTTTTTTTCCGTTATACAATTCTCGGATCATGTTTTTACACTTTTGTTGCATTCGCCGGGGCTACCTTTTCGAATTTGCCACATTAATCGGAATTACAGTCCTCCATCTTTTTTTTTCTCCCTTCAGTCTGGATTACTTTTTTACAGGATTCATTACACCTGCTCAATCTCACAGTCAGGCAGCCGTTTCGGATTTTTTTTTTTGTTTTAGCCAATCACATTCAGTACCTTTTTTAGTCTCCGTTTCTAAAGCGAAACTATTTCTTTTTTTTTTAATCTTAACCAATCCAAGGCCTTTTCCATTGTTTAGTGCCGACTTTTCAGAGTTTCTAGAATTTTCTTCGTCCATTATTCTGGAGTAAGCTTTTCTGTTTCCCGTTGTCATCGTTCTCGTTTTCGAATTCTCCTGCTTGGTTTATTTTGCGTTTCTGCGTTTTTTACCTAATCGGCAATTATTTACTTCACGTTTATTTTCCCAAACCCAGTTTCTTTCAATGGCTGCTAGAATGACTTCGACTTAGGTAAACTTGGGTAAGTCAAAAAATTCCTACTTTACAGCTTCGCGGACTTCAGGCTCCGCCGTAAAAATCGCCAAATTTGGCGATTTTCCAAATCTCGCCAAGTGGTTACGCTAAACTGCATTTTCACCTATTTTTCAAAGCCATTCTTGAAAGTAGAGGGGAGGAGAGAAAGGATGGAAGACTATTTCCTGAAAGCCAATGGAATCTTTTAAATATGTGTTACCTTGTATGCAGAGACGGCATTAAAATTTTTATATTTAAAATTTTAAACACCGATGAAAACAAAAAGCAAGTAAGAATGAATTTTGTTTGTAGTGACATGTTGTTCGTAGAGATCCCGAAAATGCGATGCATGAAAACGAAGCAACATTCTTTTTTTGATATAAAGAATACATTCAATAATTTTTGTACAAATTTTTCGTACTCGTATTTCGTTTTTACAAAGAGAAAAATAGCTTTAAAAAAAAACCTTTAGCAAATTAATAAAAGCAGATCGAAGATTAACACAACAGCAATCAAATTTTACTTGAGTGCCAGCCCCAAGGACACTTTACTCTATCTGACTTCTTGCCATGAACTTTTTTTCATTATTTACTTACACATTAAATTATGCAGAGATCACATTTGAGGTGTTACTAAAAGTTACGAGAGAGAGAAGTGCAGACTACAGGGACAGGTGTTAGTATTTTTGTTCAATTATTTAGTAATTGGCATGAATATTTGATTATAACAGGTCAATTGAAAAGTCCCCGGCCTGCCATAGTAAAACACATTTTTTTGGCAAAATTAGTTTTTTTTTATTCAACACAATTCCCTTCGAGGAAGATACACTGATTATAGCGACCCTCCAACTTTTCGATACCATTTTAGTAGAACGATTTGTCCTTTGCTTCAAAATAGGCCTCAGTTTCGGCGATCACCTCTTCATTCGACGAAAATTTCTTTCCAGCGAGCATTCTTTTGAGATCCGAGAACAGGAAATAGTCGCTGGGGGCCAGATCTGGAGAATACGGTGAAGCAATTCGAAGCCCAATTCATGGATTTTTGCCATCGTTTTCACTGACTTGTGTCACGGTGCATTATCTTGGTGAAGCAGTACTTTCTTTTTCTTCAAATGCGGCCGTTTTTCGGCGATTTCGTCCTTCAAACGGTCCAATAACGTTATGTAATAGTCGCTGTTGATGGTCCTTCCTTTTTCAAGGTAGTCAATGAAAATTATTCCATGCGCATCCCAAAATACAGACGCCATAACAGCCGACTGTTGCGTTTTCCCACGCTTTGGAGCGGGTTCATCGTGCGTAGTCCACTCGGATGACTGTCGATTGGACTTCGGAGTGAAATGATGGAGCCATGTTTCATCCATTGTCACATATCGACGCAAAAACTCGGGTTTATTACGCTCGATCCTCTTCAAACACTACTCCGAATCATCAACTCGTCGTTGTTTTTTGTCAAAAGTGAGCTCGCGCGGCACGCACTTTGCACAGACCTTTCTCATACCCAAATATTCGTGAATGATAGGATGTACACGTTCAGTTGATATCTTTAGAGTGTCTGCTATTTCATTTAATTTCAATTGACGGTCATTCCAAATCATTTTGTGGATTTTTTTAATGTTTCCGTCGGTAACAACCTCTTTTGGGCGTCCACCGTCTTCGGTGCTCATTTCACCACGTCTAAACTTAGCATACCAATCCTTGAGGTTTGATTTTCCTGGGGAAGTGTCCGGGAACTCGGCATCGAGCCAAGTTTTTGCTTCAACTGTATTTTTTCCCTTCAAAAAGCAATATTTTATCAACACGCGAAATTCCTTTTTATCCGAAGTTAATAACAGTTGGCTTTCACTCCAAAATGCTATATAATTCACAACCAATGATCCGACAGCTGTCAAATTTATACGACGCCTTGAGGGTTAGGGCTAATTAAAAAATTATGCACTTAGCAGAGCCATCTATGTGTCAGGCCGAAGGCACTGGACCTGTTACGCTTTTGGTTTCATGATTAGAGATGAATGAAAATTTCAGTGTACTAAAAACTTTCTTAATCTGAGTCATTAGATTAAACGAGTGTACGATTTTCGAAGATTTTCCTTGTGTGTATTAAAATGATGTCGATACTCCCAAATTATTTAAACTATCTATATCGAGTCGTACTTGTATTTGACATGATTTGTAATTTGCTTCCAAACTACTCCTCCTAATAATAACGACACTTGAAGTCAGCAGGAATTAAATTCTCCTCTTTTCCGAAGGTAACAAAACCCATCGCTAAAGTGGAATGACGCAAATCTATGGAAGAAGAATCATCCTTGATAAGTAAATGTTATTGTTTACAAAAGCAATAATATTGAAAACTGTATACCTTTTCTCTATGTTTTATCCAGAAGCGAACACTTTTATAACTTTACGTTTTTTCGAATTATGAATTATGCATCATTAAAGGTAAATCAGTGATGGGAAATCGATATCCTTTTCATATTTGTTACGATTTATGAAAGTCAAAGAATTTTACAAAATTTCTTAATTCATCAAAGACATTCTTCTTAATTCTTCATCAGTCATTTTCACACAACTACTTAAACTAAATAAACACAATTTATTAGAAAAGCGTGTACAAGTTGAAATCTCATTGTTGAAGATGTTTCTACAAAATCCGTGTACTAGCAGTTCTCTACTATTGAGAGGGGTTGAACTAAAAGGATAAATGTCGAAGAAATTTACCTTTTCTTGCATAACTCTCTGATTCTCATAACCCCCATAATCGAGATTTAACTTCAGAACACAATTTAATATCAACTTTAAATATAAATAAAAAATATATGCAAGACTGACAACAAACAAGTGTATCCAATAGCAGTATAAGGTAAGACTGACCAATAGGAATGTTCAATTTACTTTTCTTCCCAAGAAATTTTTCAAATAAGAGTTATCCAGCATCTTTAAAGTCTCTTATAGCCACCAGAACGCTTAGTGTCTCCGTGACTTTTACAAGATAACAGCTCTGTTTCGCCCAATTTTAACCTTTCACCTGACTGCCAGCATCCAGAACAACATAGAAGAAATGAAATTCCCCATTTTCACCCACAAAGGAACCTTCTTCATTTCTACAGGGCAAGATTCGTGCTAGAGGAGCGACCATGCCTCTAGGCGCCCGGGTAGAAGCCAACGTCAACATTTCATGTAAATAAATTCCATAAATAACAAAGTTAATACAAAATCCTTAAGAGTGCAGGGTTGTCTGAAATTCGAAATTAAGCGATGGCCCACTCTTAGGTATGGATTGGATGGACTTATGGGCAAAGTGTTAATGGCATTTCGAGTAGAATTGTTTAGGGAGTCGATAGTCATCAATATCATGGTTATCATTATCATAAGTATCAATATCACGAATATCATAAGTTTATCAATATCATGAATATAAGCTCATCATCAAGCGAATATCATGCCGGAATAACATCATGAATATTTTATGTTTACTGGTCATCAAGTAGTCATCATGTCCAATACTCGCGAATATCATGTTTATCAATATCATGAATATCATGTCATCACAAATATCATTACTCATGCGTTTGACAATATCATGCAGAATACCAGTTTGTCGGGCGTTTGTCAATATAATTGATAGAAGACTGCCACCAAGAATCAGCGAATGGTATCTAAAGGTTAGCATATTTTAAACTTGGGAACAGTCATTTTTGAACTATTATGATAGAAAAAGGTAAGGAAATGAAATAAATAAAAATTTTCTGACGGTCAGTCACCAGAAGCCGCAACATGCACATTTTGGATCAAGATATGAAAATACTAACTGTAATTTGTAAGTATTCCTCATTGAAAACCATATGCTTCGAACTTTAACTAGTGTACCATGCGATAGAACAAGCAATATGCACTCCTGCATAGGTGGACTGACTGCAAGTCATGAACGCTTGACGACGCTGTGTAATGGAAAGCGTAGCGGATTTATTGTCACCACAGATTTTAGGAGCATACTGTATTTTTCTGAACCTGACATCCTGCCTCCCAGCAACTTAGAAACCATGCGTTATTCAAATTTCTTTACAGCGCCATCTCTGCGGTTCAACACGTCCACACCCTTTACGTACTGTAAGGGCAAAACGATTGTTCTCTATCATTCCTTTATAACTCTGAGTTTAAACATCCAGCATACCCGTGTAATACTCAGTATATCACCATGAACTTTGTATTCTAACTAAACTTCATACTCCTTAATTTACTACACTTTTAAATATAAGGTTGAATAAATTCGTATTCATTTCATCATTGAATTACGAGCTTTTTAAAGCACTCACTCTCCTTAACTTCCTGGGCTAGAATAGACAAGAGAGATACCTCCGAGTTCTCAAGTATTGAAATGAATACATGATGGGATTGATTTTCGTATGCTTGTTGAATTCACTTACATGTTAAAGTACATTGCAATTCCTTTTCGATTCTAAAATGTATTTTGTTAAACAGCATGTTTTTTCCAAGTTAAGTAGTTTTTTTTTTTTTTTTGCATTGTATACTTGTAAATGTATATGTTTGAAGTATGCTGCAAAAAAAATTGGTCTCCATTTCTCAATCACGTATATATATATATATGTAGTGCTTATAAGAAGTGTGAAACTTTGGCACACAAATGATTTAATAGCAGTTCGACAAAAATGGGTTTAATGTCCTTAACAACTGGATACATGCATTAGACAAACACAACTGTTGTGGAACAATATGATATCAACACATACTAGTAAAGATAAATGTTACTGTCTGCGCAGTAATAAGCATGAGTGTTCACTCCAACCGTCATCTCGCAGTTATGAGTTAAAAAAAGGCTCTTTCAGCTCCTCTTGTCAGAACAGAATACCCTTGAACTTGTTCTCGCAGCACTCTCTTCTACAGGTAAAAGCCTGCAGCGCAATCAGGTGACCCTGGTTTTTCGTTTCAACCACACTCCCCCCACATAGTATACATTGGTGTGTGTGTGTTGCAACATGAGAGGGTTGCAAAAAAAAAGACAGTATTTATAAAATCATTATTTTATTGCCAAACTATATAAACAAACATTAATTTCATTTAAAAAAAAAAAAAGGTTCTACCAAGTACAAACCCTGGTTCACATCGTACGTTGATAATCAGTTCAAATGTTGTTAATCATTGTACATTAAATCGTTGATGAGTCCATTTAAGAGAGAGACAAAGAAAGCATATGCTAAAGCTAAAACATTTATTAAAAATCCTTACAAAACTATATTATTTTTTAAAACACGAGGATAAAAACGGTGAAAGAACCAAAGTGCAAGCAAAAGGCCAATGTTTTTAAAAAAAGCAAATAAGCCATGGTGGGATTTTTGACTGCAGTATACTTACTTTGATGATTAAATGTATATAAACATGCTCCTTTAAGTAGTTTAAAAAATTAAAAAATATATAACTTTTTAAAATAAATATTATAATATTTCTTCAGTACTTAATAGGATATCCTTTAAGAATTCAATAACAGTATATACATTTTAATATTTTCAATTAGTGTTTTTGTAATGTTCTATATCTATGTTCCTTCCACTTTGGGTTAAGATTTATCCCAGACGCTTCCTAATTAATAGAGGAATCCTGTCCACTTCACATTGTCCAAAATAAAATAATTATTCTTAAGTAAACCGAAAATTTTTTCATTTTATTATTAAAATAAGAACTGATCACTGTTGTTCATGTACATAATCAGAAACAGATAAATTAATAGTAAATAAATTAGCCAACAGAAATCTATTTAGATAATAGAATTAAAAAAAAAAAACTAGAAATAATTCATTAATAGAAATAAATTAGTATTGATTATTCTAAGCCAGCAGAAAAAATGATTTTATCAAAAAAGTAATGATTGATTTCAAAGTTTCTTCGTGAAAACGAATTTAAGCAATCAGTAAAGGGAATTTTAACATGTGAACTATCTAAATTGCACTTCCTTCATATAATTGAGTTGCGTCTGGATGCTCAACTCGAGCACCTGTCAAAACTGTGTATCAAGCATCCAGAAATCCTACCCTCCATAGTCTCCAAGGCGGATTTCAGTATGCTTTCGCGCTGGCGCAAAATTCATCTCCCCTCTGATTAAATTGGTCCACTTACAAAAAATATGAAATCCTAAAAGCTACCTAAATCCCCACATTTAGAAAACTATCCAAACTACAAAAATTTTCTCCACTCTAAACCTCACCAATAACATCAACATGATTAAGTCTTGAAAAGTTACACCCCAAGAGAAAATGACATAAAATTAGTTGACTCCTTGATTCTTCAACCCTCCCATTTCTCACATATTATACTCTATAATTTAATTAAACTTAAAAAATTTTTATACCTGCACCACAATAACTTTCATATCAGCTGCCACCCTCAGACTCAGAAAACTCCGTAAGTCCAAATTCTGCTAATCTTATACCACATCGAGAAACCAATCAGAGCACAGCTACTGATCCATCACAGTTGAATGTTTAATCTTCAACTTAAGCTAGTCTTGCTATATAATAATACTGACTCTTCGGAAGCGCTGCAGCCTATGTAAGCCGAAATACTCCCAAGGCTTCCAGTTAAGAAGAGACGCTTGGTAGAGTCTAATCCCTCAAGCCATCAGCGCGGCATAACTCTTCATAATTCTCCCCTTCTCGAAGAGGTTAATTGATTAATAAGTAAACACACTTCTCAAAGTATGTAAGCAAGAGAAAATAATTCTGTTATGTCTTGTTAAATAAAAAAAAGTGGTGATTTAGCTTTATACACAGTTTGATGTCTGCTGTGTTTCTAACAAATATAAATTAAAACCAAAAAATACCAAGAACTTCTACCATGAGATTAGAATTCAAAATTGAAAACTCAATCCAATCTAATTCAGAAAATAATAGTCCAAAATAGGAATCTCCTCAGTAATGCTTAAAATACCAAAATTATAAGACAACACTTAAAGAACTAACTTCTGCAATTCACACTTTCTATTAAACCTTCACCAGATACCATTAAATTACACTGAAATACTTTGAAGAATAACGTTCACTAAACAATATTCAAATACTAAAACTTATATGAATTAATGAACCTAAAATCTCTGTGCTGAAAATAGTTATAAAAGGCTACAAGAATATGATGTTAAAGATATTAATGAAGAACCGGTTGTAACCCTCACAAATTAACTCAATTGATTCACATGGAACGAAGCTCTCCCTATCGATCTACATGGTCACACTACCAAGAAACGAAAGCAAATCTCAAAATTCTTGATCTCACTAAAAATTTGCTGACTCAATACAGTATGATAATTACAAAATAATATCTCCACTACATGTTTAATTGCTACAATTAATCACAGCGAACCACCGAGTATCTAATGACTGGGGCCCCCGACTCATCGCGATTGTCAAATTCCAAACAAATCAACAAGAAATCACCTGTATTAACTGTAACGAAAAGCGTCCCTCTGCCTCCTACAAAGGTTGCAAACTCTTCCCTAAACCATACCAAAAAACGAAGTACCACTGAAAAAACTATCAAAGAAAATTCCATCGCTCAATATTAATCTTCTCAACGATGATGCAGTACCAATCGAACTCAAAAACTGCAAAATACACCTCACTATTAATCAAAATATAAACCATAATCCAGTGAACAACATTTACAAGAATTGAACAACTAAAGAACTCATGAAATTTCGCTGCAATACCAGGTCTTTAACTAATTTACAAAATTAAAACAGCTAAAATAACACTGCAAAGATAACGGCAATCATCCGTTGTAATGTAAATATGATGAATAATTAAAACACACTTTTAATTTTACAAATTACATTTGTATAGTAAAATTTAAACATATATTCTCTGTTTCTTTTGATTTCAATTAAAAATTAAAATATTATTTATTCGTTTTAATTCATTAAGTGCAACCAATAGCAGTTTTAGCGCTACTCAATCATAAATCCAAAATGCATCAAACTATTTATATTTTGACTTTACCATCAAAATGAAAACCCATCCTTCCTAAGTAACTTATAATCAAGACGCTTTAACACTCCGCTCAGTGCAAAAAAAGCGCTCTAGGCGCAAAATTGAAACGTCAACGTTTCTAACAAATTGGCGATCAATTAATCTGAGGAGGCTGTTTGCTGGGATTGGGAATAGAAGGAAGAGCAAGATCATCTTTACCCTGATTCATCACGTTGGAATGCTGAAGTGAAAAGTGAATACGGAGATAAGTGGAGCGAACAAAGAAGTGTTAATTATCTGTTGGACTGTTCTGTTCATCTGAATTTCCACTGACTGCAACGCAACTACCTAAGCCGCACTCTTCAGTGCTATCTTGCGAGGGAACCCTCCAAAATTTCTCAAACACCCTTAACCGACCATGGCTTCGAATTTCGACGAACAGGATATGGAGCATAGTGACGAATCGAGATAATCTTCACCATCTCTCTCTGAAGGCTACCCCACCCACTGCATCAGAAGACGAGAAATTGAAAATCAAATTGGAGCCTGTGCAAAGATCAAAGAAGGCTACAAAAATTAACTAGCTCTATTCAATTCTTTTAATTACGACACGGAATGCCAGGAATACACTGAAACTCTGAACTGGCAATTGGAAAAAGAAAAACAACTGGAGGGTGAGTACACTTAGCTAGCGTCTTGCGATACTGCTAGCTGCCCTATCCATCCCCCCCTTCCTCTCCACTTAAAAACTCACACAAATGAAAAGATATTGACATTGACGTCTTTGTCACTCCCCCCAAAAACAAAACGGTTAAGAAACTAAATTTGATTCCTTCATTTAACTTACCTCAGCAAACTCAAAATAAATTTGAAAACTTAAATTTAAAAGAAAATCCAAAACCATCTAATGAAACCGGAACTTCCACCCAATCAAAGGCAACTAATGATCTGACAACTCCTAAAAACTTGCCTCCCCTCCCCCCCGTAATGCTTAAAATTACCAAGAATTACAGACTCCAATTACAAGAATTAACAAAGGAAATACCAAAATTAAGAACCAGACTCTCCGGAGAATATATAAAATTATACAATAATTGGTAACTTGACGTATACTTGTATAGACTTGGATATTTCATTCAATCTTCTGTTTTCTTTCATAGGTAGAGATAGTGTCGATTGAACTGGAGGATATGAGAGAGATGGTGGATCTTGAGTCATCTTTGAATTCCATTTCATTTTGCGAGTCGTTTAACATTTTTATGGTCGTAATCCGTATGCATCAGATGGGTTGGGTAAAGTTTTCACAGATAGCTCTGAAGAGTGCTGTTTTTTGAGACTCTTCATCTTTTATAGTAGTTCTATAGATGTTTTCTTTTGTTGATTTTACATTTAAATTGTTCTCATTCTTTTATGTTTTTCTATAATAATTTCATTTACAAGTGACCGGCCGAAGCAGCTTATTAACAGTTTATTGACTGGGGATTAAATGTCGTAAGGACTATGCGCGCCAACATTCATCCAACCTCTATGAAAAGTACACCCCCTTGCATTTACACTACTAGCGCCAACAGCGGACTTCTGCAACACTAATCCGGGTAGTGCATCCGCAATTAAATTTTAAGACCGTATTTCCTTTTTAAAAGTTTTATTTATATTTTAATTCTCAAATACCCAATAAAAATGTTCACACATGTATTGCAACCTACTCAGTGTAATTAATATTCTTCTGAAGAAGTAAATTTCTGTTAAAAGAAGTAATTTTCCATACATACATCGTCACCTGTAAATAGAAAAAAAAAAAGCAAAATTTTATTGTTTTGTTAGAATACAAGTTCGAATGTAGAAACTATAAATTTGGTTGCTGCTGCATTCAAACGTATGGATATTTCTCTTAATCCCGAAAATTTGGTATAAAACTACTGCAGCGTCCCCATAATAAAATTTACATTTGTGCATAATGCTCGTTTAAATTAAATAATTTTCATTTCTTCATTTGTTTCCTCCACTGATTCACACATTGAAAAATTACCTCCATTATTAACTGTTTCAAAGTCAATTCCTTCGTTGTGATACCTATTCCGTAAACATAATTGTCTTGTGTTTAGGAATGTGTTAGACACCTAAATTTTCAATAACACACAGGAAATGGGGCTAGAATACGTTAAAGTTGAATACCTTTCGGAATGTTTGTGAAATTTCAATAAATATGGAAAAGTTTTTTAGAGAGGTACTACATTCTAATACCACTTCTTTTCTCCTTCCTTTTTCTGTCCTTATTTTCAGTGGAGTTATGTTCTTTGCATATTTTACGATAATTAGGAAAAGTTCTCTAAATAAAATACATATTTTGACGACAAATGCAACATTTCAATATAACAGGAGCATCTCCAATGGGACTTTGTCCTTTACTATTACTACACTTACATTTGTTTAAAGTTTTATGTAAAGTATTACAGTCGAAAATTTCCAAAGCAGCAAAACAATATACTGGATTCCGTTTAAAAGAGCCCTCCGCGCTCTTGGCATCCATAGATACACAACGCCAACGAGAAGATTTGTCCGTTTATATAACAGAGTTAACTGTCTGACTTTCTTAACACGGAATATTTCACTCTTCAACTGCCATACAGTTATTCTTTGTATTCTCTCTGGGTCGAGAGAACATTTTTGTGTATGACTTTCTTTTTGTATTAAAGGAACATTGAAAGTAGATATTTATTCGAATAATGACTCTTCGACAGGGTAATGTATACATTTATTATGATTAATATATAATTTTAGGACCGTGAAAAAGACATTGAGAATTAAGAAATGCAATATTTTAAAAATAAATGCGACTCCCTTCGCGCTTGATATTCAAGCAGTCCTCCAATTCCGTTCCTAACTGGTTCTTGAAAGTTGAATGAAAATATTTTTCAGGATCACAATAAGTGTTTCTAAAGTAATTTCTTCTTACACATATTTATTTAGAATCATTCTTTTTTTTTATTTGAAGCAATGATGGTGAAAAATTTCTAATCATTACAGCAGACTTTGTCAGAACGTTTGATTAGCAAAAAATTGGCATTTCCCACACATACGGATTTAAGTACATACTTTACTCTAAATTTTTATCACATGCATACACAACATCCTCTCATGTTCATGCTTGTACTCTATGCGCATACGTCTCATGTAATGACTTTCTCACCTCTTCGAAGGAAAAGGTTAACTTTCAGTCGAAGGTTAGTTAGTTAATTAAATTCTTGGAATGATTTTAAATAATATTTTATAACTAAAAAGTGGTGTTTTCCGTTTCCATTTACAGTTCAATGTTACATTTTCTAACAAATTAATTTGTTCGATAAGAAAGCTGAATTATTTTTTCAGTTAATTTATGTAAGCATTATTAAGTTACAAAAGAGGCGTAGAGAATCATCCATATTTAAAAAAAATGTAAATATTCTTGCTAAAAGTTTGTAACAAAATATTTTTGTTGAGAAAAGAATATTTTTGAAACAGCATATAATATATAGACATGGAGACCGGCAAAGCTACCTATTTTGCTTAACGTTGAATGCTTATTTAGTCACCGGTTGTATTACAGATTTCTAAATGGGAGGGGGGCCCCCCAGAGATGTCAGCAACAACTGCCGCTATCTTCCGCATGAGTCAATTGCATTACAGAGAAAATATTTATTTTTAGAAAAGTTAAACCTCAGCACTTACTCGATCCTTTTTTATTTTTCAATTCATCCTACTCTTACGTAAAAAAGTAAAATATAAAAATTATTTTAATTTTACATTAAATTGGAATTAAGCTATACAACTAAAATTAAGGAAAATACGATATGCACCCCAAAAATTAATTTCTAGGTACTCTACTGGTATGTATTGAATGCAAATAAACTTAAAGGAAAGCATATTTTTCTTTGAGTTTACATTGTATGAATTTTATTACTTAATTATGTATTTCACTGATTTATACTTATTCAGAGGGTGCCTAAACAGTGTTTAAAAATAGTTCCTTAATGCTTTCCACACTTTTCTTAAGGCTTAAGGCATTTAAACTCAAGATGTTCTTAGAATTTATTCATGCCAACATGAATAAGTCTCTCAGAGGTTTATTCTAATGTTGCAGCATTATTGTTTGCTCTAGAGGTATCAAATAAGGAGAAGAACCCTGCACCAGTATCTTTCGCTTGCGTGGGAAATAAAACTAGGAAGAAAATAAAATTAATGAAATCATTAGAAATTCAGTTTTAAGGCAGCATTTCATTTTAAAAATTCTATATAAATTTAAATTCTGAAATATTCAATAAACATGTGCATATATTGTAGCCTACTCAATGTAAATAAATTTCTTCTGCAGTAAACTTCTGTCGAAAGTAATAATTTTCCATCTACACATCCTCACCTGTGTGTAGAAAATAGCAAAATTTTATCATTTCGGTAGAAATTTTATAAACACAAATTTAAAAAAAAAAAGCCATTTATTTGATTAATTTAAAGGTCATATATATATTTTTGGAACCTTAGCAAATTTTGTGTCACAACTATGAATGAAGGCTTACACTGTCAAATCACTGAATATGATGAAATTTACTGGACTTTACAAAAATCAATTCTTATAAACATTTTTAAAAACATATGTTTTTCCAGAAATTTAACAAATTAAAAAATTTTAAACCTAAAAAAAAATATAGCAATTTCTTTACTAACCATTAATTGCAATTAAATAAAGCTTATTGACAAGAGTGTATTTGTGCTTATTTATAAATATTTTTAAAACTGTTTTTCATAAATAATATACAACTATGATGCTTGTTATGAATTTCATCCTCTCCTTCATCAGTTAATGTAATAATATTGTTTAAGTGAATATTTGAATCCCTACAATCTTGAAAATGTGCTGAAGCGGAGTATATATTTATATATATATATATACGTAATGGTTTAACTTTAATTCAATAATTTCTCTTAAGAATAATTTAATTATATATTGTATCCTATTCCCTAATTCAAAAGTAAAGAGTCCATTCTTATTTCCTGATCTCCTTCCAAATTATCCTTTTATTTATTAGATCACGCGCTCATAAAATTGGTTAAATTCGCGTTCCTACGATCATGAATCTGTCAAAACAATCCCTATTAGACTCCTTGTCTATTATGATATTTCCCCAGAATCTCTAATCCTGTACTACGTGTTATATAGCGTTTATTTTGAAAGATCCCTGCTATATAACTTTACACAACAACATTTCTTTCTCTTATTCTCTCATTCCGCTCTTGTCCTTATACACTCCTCTCTGATTATCATGTGATAAAAATTTTATAATCTCATCGCAAGGTAAGATTAATAAAAAAAATTTAGAATTTATTAAAAAATCTCATCCTCTTTGTAAATAATTCATTCACTTTCTTCTCGCTTTTCTTTAATTTATGCTTTTTTTAAATTTCAAATGTGCATTAAGCACATTTTTAATATGCTTGTTTAAAAAAATTCAAGGTTTCTATTATCATACTGTAAGAGTCCTTCGGACTGGCACTCGCCACTATATGACTGTTGCTGTGTAGCTTATCCTGGATTCGGATCTACTTTTTCGACTACAAGATTCTCTTTTCTGGACTCGTTCGACTGAGATCAACGTAATAATGGGCATCGTTAAAGAGAGGGCGAAATGGGTGTGGCTCTTCTGAGCGAGCACTTCCGGTCGGTACACTCAAAGGAAAACAGTTTGTTTCTCATTGGTGCGGGAGTAATGTGATATGTTTTCGGGGTTGTCTGTTTTGGCTTTTCAGCGCTTTTTACACATTTACAATTCGTAGGGAAGGATTGAAATACAAAAAAATCCTAAATTCTAATTTTTTTTTCCCTTTTACTTAAAATCTAAATAATTTTGAGCTTCCTTTCATAGAT
>BMAW01093947.1:0-26699 GCA_019974015.1 Nephila pilipes
CTGATATTGCTTTTCAGTTACGTATTGCTGAACCCACGACTCTAAAACCACCAGCTGAGAGTCCGCGACAAGATCATTAAACTATCGCGTCACCTCGAAATGATAATAAATGTATTGTTGAATTAGAGGCTTTAACATGTCGTTGTTAGAAGTAGACACTTTCAATTTCGTAAGTAATAAATATATATGCTTGCAAATTTATGATATTTTCGATATGAATATTTTTTTTACTTTTAAAAATAACTGCAAAAAAAAATACGTTTCAGAGTAATAGTAATGTAAAGGTAATGTATTTTTTCACAAATTGAAAAAAGCTAGATCGGAACTTTTATTCTAATTTTAACGATTAATTCAAGTCTTCAAACACTACATCACATTGTTTTAATATTTTAGAATGTTATTTTTTTTCAGGGAGATAAAATATTTTAAAACGTTCTATAAGTCATTTGCACATCCATTAAAATCTTGCATGCAATAAATGTCTTATTGAAGGCATAGCATCAAGTGGGCCTTTTTTTTTTTTTTTTTAAAAAAATTATATTCATTTTATGTTCCTTTTTTAAGTTGTTTACAAGAGAATTTACTTTTGTCACATAAACATATTTTTTTTGAACATTAATATCGTCATTAATAACACTTTAGTTAAAATTTTTTAATTCATGAACGATTTTCATAAAAAAAATTGAAATACTAAGTTAACTGAGTAATACAATTCAATTTTACAAAATTCCCCACGTGCAACAAAAGATTAAATATTTTGCAATATTAATCTTTAAATTGAAAAAAAAAATAAAAATCAGATTTTAAATCTTCGAAATGCAATACTCCCATAAAACTTTAGGATTTCATAAAATAATATAACAATTCCAACTGAATATTTTAGATGAAAAAATACAAATACTTCAAAAGTAATAACTAATTAACACAAATCAATAATTGATTTAAAGTATCGTGATGAGCATTAAATATATACGATTTCATACATACCCAAGGAAAAGTGATAATCTTTTCTATCAGGGATAACCATTAATACGAACTTCCAAAATCTACTCGATTCGAATGCCGCGACTTGAAACCGACTTGGGAGTTAAAAGAGTGAATGATACGATCACTGAACTGTAAAACGTTAAAAGAACGAATTAAAGAAGAAAAACCATTCAACAGTTTGGTAACAGATAAGTTTAATTACTTATGATATTCATGGCTACTATCAAACATTATCTAAGGATTAAATGCAACATGTGATGTAATCACACTACGATTCTAAAATGCATTTAAAATAGATGGCAACACAATAAAACACATGATTTGATTCCAAATCGTACACTAAAAATTGTTGACGTAAAAGTTCAAACAATCGAATAGTGGTACGCAGCTGATATACATATTTTCAATCATAAACGTGTATATTTTGAAGTTTCCAGTTATACCCAAATAGAAAATCTGATTTTATGATAAAAATAACTATGTATGAATAAACAATTAGTGAACTTTCTGATCAATGCCATATGATAGAAATTCTATAAAATACTTGATTAAGGATTTATTAACTATTACACGTAGAAGCAATGAGGACAACTGGAGACGAGGACATAGCGTAATTTTGTATGTTTCGATCAAGTGACGAGGACAACATAATCTGGCACCTCCTCTTCAAACTTCCACCATGGCCGGAAGATTTAAAGCATGCGTCGTTAAAGATTACATGTGTTGCCATCTCTTCTACTCAGCAAGTCTTTTGTGGCATCGGGATTTCAAATTCGACGAAAGACCGCGATCACCTTCAAAATAACACATACATATAAATACATTCAAAAATCACCAGAAGCACAGAATTTTAAAAAATCAGGACAGATATTCGACTTTAATTTATAATTAAAATAGCGCCTCATGTGCCTATGGACGCAGTAGCTAGTGGTGATGGTCGCGGACGGCCCGTTTTTTTGTAGTGTCGGAGATTAATGCCTGTGATGCCACTTAAGACCCATCTTGTATTTGAGATAATGTACGTTTAATATTTCGAAAATTCAAACCCTTCCGTTGGCAAGTGTGGAAGTTAAGACAGGCAGGTACTAGCTCATGTGTCGTCCTCATCACTTGCCCGAGGCTCTAAATTACGAGGTCTGTTGCCAATAGTCTGGGTTTTGGGGGGGGGGTCAACTCGTAATACCGGTATTCGGGTTCGTTCCTATATTCCGAGACCAAATTTGAATTTTAAACCAATTCTTGTTTGTGCTTAGCTGTAACTTTATATTATTGGTTCCTTCGTTTGTTATTTAATTTTTTTTAATTTGAAAATTACAAATTTATGTTCCTGTAAATCTGCTGAAGATGCTGATCATTACTTTTTCTCTTGCGCTTTTACCAGAGATTTTCATTTCAACAGTCCTATTGTTGAAGCGAAACCGTAAGTGAAAATCCATTGAAGAGACCGTAAGTGAAAATCCATTCTTGTTATTGTCCAATTACGGCTTAAATCCAATTGTCCAATTACGGTCATTCTTGTTAAATCCAATTGTCCAATTACGGCTGAAAAGACTGTAAGTGAAAATCCGTTCTTGCATTTCAAGCTTTAATCCTATATTCCCATGGCTCGTAAAAGTAACCAACAAATTTCTTAATTGTTACAGTTATTTTTATTACGTTTCTTAATATTTTGGTTTTCCTTATTATATAGATATAATTGCGTTTGTATATATGTACATATTTTGTCTAATACTTCAGTTTTGTTGAAGAGTTTCAGGATGCTTTTGTATTGTACCATTCAGCCTATTATTATACAACTTATTTCTGCAAGAAAATTCATGTTATTTTCATTTCCTGCTCTATATGAATGCATTGTAAGCTTTATATACTTTTGATTTCTTAATATGTAATATCTTATGTCCTTTTGTCAATAAATCCTGAGTGCGGGTTTGTTAGTCTCCAGGGGGTCGGTTTGTAGCTCTAAGCCCCTTGGGTAAGCTCGGTCCCCTTGGGTATTCTTCCAGTATCTCTCATGTTGCTTCAAGTGCGACGTGAATAAAAACCAACCTACCTACCTATATATATTTATAATGTTTGTTTTTATCCAAGCATATACTATGTTTCAATCGCATACGTTAATTATATAAAAAAAAACATTTGAATTAATTATATTTAAATTTTAAGTCGAGCTTACAGTCCTGTATTACATCACAAATTACAAAAAAAAATACATTTTAAATTGTTTTAATTTATTATTATTTATTCATGTCACAATAAATGAACTTGTAAAAAGAAAAGTGTAGTGGGTTAACAACCAATTTTAATGCTAGTAGAAATTCAAAAGAATTTTAGTTCATAATCCTTCACTTATATATATATATATATATATATATATATATATATATATATATATATATATATATATATATATATATATATATATATATATATATATATATATATATATATATATACACTTTTTGGAAATTTTTATGGCTTTTTAACTTTGTATATTTATAGAAAATGTTACGTTTCACAAAATGCTAAGTCGTTTATATTATTTTAAATATAATTTAATACTAAATTGAATATGAAAAGCAAAATTCAATTAATTGTAATAAAAAAAAAAGTTAAACTACAATAATTATTGATATACATTACATAATGATGATTGCAGTGAATTATTCGTGCTAAGTAGGGTAGACTTTATTTTTTATTACAGCTTCACAGCGATGTTTCATTGAACTGACAATGGTTTTAAGCTCATACTCTGTTATTAAATTATACCAGGAAACAATTATAGACTGAATTAGTTCATTTTTATTTGATGGGTGCCTCATCCGAACGAGAGTTTTCAAATGGGATTGACGTCAGGACTTTTTCCATGGCTAGGACAACGATTCATATTGTACAAAAACCACTCTTTTGATAACTTTGCTGCATGGCAGGGAGGAATATCTTGCTGAAAAATAAACGAAGCATTGATGGGGAAAAGATCCCTAATGTAAGGTAGAAGTTTTGATACTAGAACAGTGTCAATGTATTTTCTGGCATTCAGTGTCCAGTCGATGATAAGAAAGCGACCAGTACCATCTGCTGACAGGCATGACCAAATCATAACACTTAGTGAGTTCTTCACAGTTGCCTGAATACAGTCAGAATGTAGGTCTCCTCTTATTCTATGTCATATATTTTCACCAATACTACCGAATAACGATATCTTAGTTCCATCGCTCCATATAACTTGTGCCACATCATCATCTGTCCAATTAACGTGTTCGTTTGCCAACTGTCATCTTTTTTTTTTTTTTTTTTTTGCACAACTGTAAATTGAGATACAGCTTTTTTTGTGGAATTCTACACTTTAGTACAACATCTATTAATCTTCTCCTGATTGTTCTTGAACTGACAGAAACACCAGCATCATTCAGATAACTTCTGATGGCCGTTGATGACATTCTTCTATTTTGGAGACATAGTTTTTTTACTCTTCTGTCATCAACAGATGTGATGCACCTTTTTTCTGCCTTTTTCTGCTTTGTTTTTTATTGAATTTGTCTCCTGACATCGTAAGCAAAGCTTTCGGAATCCAGGTGTAGACACTGAACGACTCACCCGTCTTGCAATTTCAGCAAGCTTGATTAATACTAAAATTCACAGAAAATATATTTTAACAAATAATTCTAAATGTTTTTTTTAAGTATCAATCCATATTGAAAGTGGGTATTGGTGTATTACAGATGATTCGAGTAGTGAGTAATTTTCAAACAAATAAAGGAAACGGATTGCAAGTGATGGAACGAGGCTATTTAAAGATTTTAATGACAAACATGGACCCAAATAGCAAAAACTGTGTATCATTTCATCAATATTAGTATTCTCAATATTAACATTATTTTATTTTTTGAATAATCTATATTTGTTAATTCGATCAAAGCACAAAGTCATATGTTAAATGATAAATGATCCTGTTAATTGATAACTTCAAATCTACAGAATATTTCGGACATTACACATTTATATACATCCTATAACAGTGTCAAAATCTGGCGAGATTGCGTAATGAATATCACAAAATTACAACAGATCTACAAAGCTTGAGGAAAACTTCTCAAATATCGGATTGATAAGAATAATTCAACTCTTACCGATTCTTATGACTGTTGCGTCAGAGAACATGATGCCCGAGAATTCTGAAAGGTATTCCAAACCCACCGAATCTTGTGACTATCTCGCGGGAGAACTTGATGCCCGAAAATCATGGAAAATATTGCAAACCCACCGAATCTTGTGACTATCTCGTGGGAAAACTTACATTCCTAGAATCACGGATAGATTTTTAATTTACAGACTTGAAAAACATTTTTTGAATCTTTAGCAAGAATAAATCGGTACATTTTCAAGAAGATTTATGACAGTTACTTGACAAAATCATTTTTTTAAATATGGGTATGTCATTATCATTTTAGTTTCGATAACTGGGGATGTTTGTAATTAATTGTAAATAAAGTTCCTAGCATATGGTGTAAATATTTGTCTCAGTTTCTGTCCTTTGCTTTAGAATTTCTATAAAAAACTTTTTGCAATTTATTGAATTAAAAAAAATATAATTAAATCCCTTTTATCTCTTCAAAAGTTGTATTAGTAATACCAAGAAGTCTATAAGAGATTATTTACTTAACGACTGTACTTGACTTAACATTAAATTAGAATATTACCACGGTTTAGTTCATTAATTTGACATGCAATCCTGATTTCATTTTTAAAATTATATATTATGATGACATTAAGATCTAGAAGTGAACATCTCATATATTTCGCTTTTAAATTTTATAGCATTCTCTAAAGTGTTGAATTTGTTGGTCAGTTTAGCCCGCGACTTAGTAATGAAAGACAAGAAATGCGTTATAGTTGCTGTATTAGTAGCCTTGTCAACGCGGTCACGGACAAATAGCCGGAGGTTTTCATCGTGTAGTGGAATCGATTCCTGATGCCACTAAAGACCCGTCTCGTAGCCGGGGCTAATGCACGTTAAATCTGTCGTGGCTCAAATTCTTCCATTGGCATGATGTGGAAGTTTGGATAGGGGGGGCCATCTCAGGTGTAGTCCTCGTCACTTGACCAAGGTTCAAAATTATGAGGTCAGTTGCCAATAGTTCTCGTGTTGCTTCTGGTGCGACGTTAATACAAACTAAACTTTACTAAAATCCCCAGATGTCATCTCAAGCTTCACATCAAGACTCCTGACTAAGTCAACAGCACCTAACTTTGCCTTCTATTGCAATAGCCTATGATAGCTGAAGCAACAGCCAATAGCAGAGCAGCTTCTCAACACCTAACATACAGGCAGTTTAAATTTCCATCTTGTCAAGCATTATCGTAGTTACACAGATGCTGTGTTGATCGCTTCGCGTCCCAGGCGCCTGCAGAACAACAGCATCAGCGTCTAAATATAATTAAAAGCAATTCTTTCCGTCGTTACCCGACTGTGACTCGATATTAAGATATCCTTGACAATAGACTTATTGAATAACTCTTAATTAATTCAAAGAAGCTTCAATAGACTATTCATGGCAATCATATAATAAATACAGTCACGTGTCTTCAGTGGAGCAAAAGCTAATATCGGTCTCATATTTGTTAATTCCATGTAAAATTTCAAAATATTTTCATTTTTCATTATATAAAAAATCAAAAGTTCATTTTTATTCTTAAGTACATTAATATTCTTAGCAAATATGTGTTTTCAACAGAAAGTTTCTTTACAAAGGCAAAATAGCTGTCAACAGTGAGGTGCTTAAACCGATTGATTGGAAACACGCAATTAATCGTGACATCCCATAGTTTCGATACCCTATGGGCTCTATTTAAGTAGGTTGTTATGAAATAAATGATTTGCTGAGATAATAAGAAGCAAACGCCAGTTGTTCCACATGAAGAGGTTTGTTGCCAACAACCCGTTGTGTAACTTTTAATTAAAATAGACATCTTTGATTGGATGATAAATCAGGTGAAGTTATTAAATGTATTTAAAAGAGTCTCGATCCTTTTTCTTTTTTTAAGACTTGAGCTTACCAGTTTATAACAATATTTTTAACAAAGCAGTTTATATAACTGATTATAACAAAATGTGTTACCTTTCCACTTGCACACACCTTATATTTAACACACATAAAAAATTCTTTCGAGATCTAGTCTTAGTTTAGATATATGGTAAAATCTACTTTAGCCCCCCGCCTTCGCGACAGAAAACAAAATAACGCCAAATCGTGCTTAAAGTAGGGTTACATTAATGTACGGATTACATTACATTGCCGATTTGGTGCATCTATTACACTTTTGGCACCATTTTGTTTTACGTTACCTTGGTATGGGCTAAAATCAGATCCATCCTAGGTATATTTTTCTATTGTGCAATCAGTCAGTATATTTTAATGTGATCATAAATACATATCATATCTTCCATAACTTAATAAAATTATTAATTACGGCTTTACGTAGAAATCGGTTTCACACGCTTGAGGAATTATTTGTCGTAGTTTAAATAATAACTAAGTTTTTTCCCCCTCATAACCAAGACTTGAACATCAGCGAATTTTAACAAAGAGTTACTAATATCTATGTGTAAATGAAGCCTGTATATTGTTCTGTTACAAATGTGTTGAATATATAATTATCATTAAAATAAAATATTTCTTTCATATATTTTGTTTGTGTATTTATTACGAATAATAAGCTATCTTTAACCAATATATATAATTCAGGATTTGTTTTCGCGTCAATAATTTTAAAAGTTACCAAAGATAAATCCCTCGGTAAGAAATTTGACTATTAAAACATTATTTAATGTGTGTTTACGGACATTCTGAAACTGTATGGACGATATAAATATCTAACAAGTATTTCCGTTGTTCTAACAACAACAAAATTAAATTCATACAAAGAGCATTAATTTAACTAAATATTTTTGTATTGATCAAAATACTATACATCATAAAAGCAAAATTCAATTACGAAGAGCATCAAGAATGAAATCCTTAACAGCCACTTTACTATCAGCATTTAGAATAGATACTTCGTTCCTACATATGAACTTTACGAACACGCTGATACATTATATAACATCATTTCTTACAAATATATATATGAACACATAACAAGAGATAATAATCGCTCATCAGGGCACACCTACTACCTGGTAGCCTAAGAGCTAATTGAACTTTTTCTCTGTATCCCTACCAGGAGAAAACTGTAATGCAATCCTTCTCGTGGCGCCATCTATTGGGAACAAAAGTAGGTGCTTTCATACTACGTTGGTTACAAGTTATGATGAGCACTTGCAGGGATTCGAGAACATTTTATTGAACGTACACAGTTGCAATATTGTTCAAAAGGGAAATTTTATACAAGAACCACACTATTATGAACAAATAAATACAAAGTGAGACTGTGAACAACTCTGTCGCAACCTGGGAACCACGCGTTCGGATTTTTTCTGCAATCCACAAGAAAAAATCCGAAAGCGTGGCTGAGTGATAGAGGGTATAAGGCGCAAGAGCCAAAATCTAGTCATGCTGTACCAAATAATATGTTTCTATGATCTAGATGTAAGAAGGAAGGAAAGGGGGGAATTGATTGACAATGAAGGTCTAAAATAGAAGAGAATTGCTCGGATATGTCGGAAGGGAATGCGCCACCCATGTTTACCACAAAAAAAAAATGGAATATAATGTTCATGGGAAAGAAAAAATCGCTAAGGTGCCTCGGGTGAGTGATGTCCATACTTACTGGTACATTATAACATATATTTAATGTGTGATGTCATAATGTGCCGGTAAGTATAGGTAAATCCGAGAAGAAGGCAAGTTCTTGAAGAACTCGCCACCGAGTTAATCATTACTATTAAAAAAATATAATTTTTGCTCACTAATTACGAAATAATGCCGAAAAAGATAACAGATTAACTAATAGCTTGTTTTTATAAATTCAATAATGCTTTATTCCCCAGGAGACATTGTTAACATTTCACACAAGGGCTGTTGGCGTCGGACCTCGTAATCGTCGGTCTCGGTCAAGTGACGAGAACACCTGAGCTGGCACTCCCTCTCCAAACTTCGATATCAAGTCAATGGGAAGACGAAGAAACCCTACAGGATTAACGTGTATCAGCCTCGCTACACGTCTGGTATTCAGTGGCATCATACTCGAATTCACGACTAGACTGAAACTCCGACCGCGAGTTCGTTAACATGACCATTAAGTTAATGCTGCCTCTTGAGAAGAGAGAATGGATGTTAATATCAAGAGGATTGTTTAAATCGGGATGCAATGGGTGACGATGATGTGCATCTGGAAACCCTTCTTCTTTTGGAATTAGATATAGTATCTAAAATTTAATGTAAGGCAGATTTCATATTCGCTGCGAATAATTCTGATGCATGTTTCGGCTCATTCTTTCGTTTGTTCTGACAATATATACGTATCTTTTTTTGAAGGCAGCAAAATTTATTCATTCGTTTGCTCTTTGCTGCAGCATAATATAGTTCTGAGACATTGTTATTTTCATAAGTTTGTTTGTTGTAGAATTACGATTCTGTATCGAAGGAATAATTTAATAATGACATCCGACGAGCAACTGTGAACTCGAAATTCCTATTAAACAATATTTTCAACAAAACTTACCAAATGTTTACAACATATGTGATGTTAAAATCCTTTTCTGAGAAAATATCTTTATGTTTATTCCTTAAACCTCAAAGTGAGTGAAGGGGGGGGGGGGCAATGATGATTCTCAAATCCAAAAATCAAACATCCCGACATATAAATTATAATACACAAATAGTATCCGCTGTCCATCATGTGAAGTGTGGCCGCGGTAGCTTAGTGTTCACGGCCGGCATTGTTTCCGTCTAGTCATTTGGTTTTATTAACGTCACCCTAGAAGCAACACGAGGGTTATTGAAGATGGATATTGAAATTTTGAACCTTGATCAAGTGATGACAACACCTGAGCTTCCACCTCCCTCTCCAAGCCAAAGGGAGGACATTGGGCCACGACAGATTTAACGTGCATCAGCTCCGGCTACACGGTGTGTCTTTTGTGGCATCAAGACTCGAACTCACGACTACTGCGGCCACTCAGAAGAATTTTCACTTAGTTTTTTTTTAGTTTTTATTAACGTCGCACTAGAAGCAACACGAGGGCTATTGGCGACGGACCTCGTAATTTTGAACCACGGTCAAGTGACGAGGACGACACCTGAGCTGGCACCCCCCTCTCCAAACATCCACACCACGCCAATGGGAGGACTTTGGGAGAATTTTCACTTAACCATGTGTGGTAGTACGACTAGGGCATCCATGTTCTAATTTCGGGACTTGAATCAAATCACGACCGCATTTTCGTCCACTTGAGTTCTATTTTCCCGCTAATTTCGGTTTACTTGAAAACTTTTCTTTTCAATTGCTTATTAATGTCGCACTTCGGGACTACACGTGAACTCTTCGTGATAGACTTCGTAATTTTGATTCTTAGTCAAGTGATGAGGACGACCCCTTAACTAGTATCCTCTCTCCCAATTTCCACTCTACCCCAACGAGAGGACTTGGAAAACACTCGATAAATTTAACCTGCATCAGCCGTGTCACACAGCGAGTCAGAAGTCGAACCCATGACTCGACGGAAACAAGGACTGCAGCGAGCTTGCAACCATGACCATTGGGCTATCACGATCATGCTTTTCGTTTTAAATTTAGATCCTGAAAACTAAATTTTTAAAACAACTTTCATTCCTGTTTTTAAGATTTATCTTACTTACGATTAAGAGATATTTTTTTATACAGGGTGGTTATAATTAATCTTTTACTTTCAAAAGGCTGTAAAAAAAAACACTTGACAGAATAATCTGACATTTCATCTGAGTATACGAGAAGCAATGGGAATTTATATTGAGGAAGAAAAAAAGTTCAAAAAAAAGGACCGTTAGATAGCGCTGCACAAGTCATAAGAGACTAAAGCCGATTGCTGTAAAGGATATGCGAATATTAAGATGCTGATTAAAAGACGTGACATGCGCGCCGCACACAACACGTGATTAAAAGGCAGATAATATGCAGTTCCCGTTACTATCCCTCTGAAAGGGTAGTCATGACGATCATTGAAGAATCGGGCTCTGTTTGTGAATGAATTTCATGAAACATCCTGCAAAGACATCCATTCATAATTACGCATGTTCAGGAGTTGGTTCCTAAGGACCTACAAAAACGAGAAGCTTTCGCCTTGCAATTTCTTGCTCGAATGGAAGTAGCCAATTCGTGAACACGGAGCATTTTGAGGGCAGACGAAGCCCTTTTCTAAAGTTCTGTCAATACTCAAAATTGCAGAGTCAATTGTAATTTGAAAACGTGACAGAATCCGCGTTCCAAATACAGCCATTGCTTCTCAATAGTTCAAAAGGTCACTATGTGGTGCGGGTTTACGGTAGCATTTATCGTTGGCCCTTTTTTTTTTTCGAGGTGATTGGTCCTTCAGGTCCTGTCACCTGAGCAGTCAATGGAACCAGTTATTATTTTTTTTTTTTTGTGCAACTAGCTCATTCGAACACTAAAACAGCGCGGATAGCACAATTTTTACGCAAAATGGCGCTCCTTCGCACATTTTGAATCCAGTGAATCAGCTGTTCAACACGCAATTTGGAAATGACAGAATTATCAGCTACCATTTTCCAAAAGCCTGGCCGCAACGATCACCTGACCTGAATCCTTGCGATTTCTCGTTGTAGGGTTACACAGAGCAAGTGAAAGGAGCTCCGACATAAACTTGGTTGTAATGAAAACATAGATTACTCAAAAAATTCACAACTGATACACAACGGTTTATTATGGAACAAGTTGTTTTGCATTTTCAACTTGTGACAGAAAATGGTGGACAAAATATTGAACACTTCTTAAGCAAGTCGTATCAGTTTAGTCGTATCAATTTCCTTATTTTGGTGGTTTCATCACTTTTTGCTTTTTCTATGGTTTTTGGCCTAGGTAAAAAAATATTTTTTTTCATATCCGCTGTGGCACCATTTTGTCGTGATGGATGGGCTTTGAACAAAGAGTGCTGCGATAAAGTGTCCCGTCTTTTAATTAGCCTTTAATAACTAGAACAGCGCCCTCTGCCGGTCCACTTTTGAGCTAGTTACTTTCTTTCGCAAAACAAATACGTATTCTCCGTACAACGAGAATAATATCTTTGTACATCGACTCATCTATCCTCACAATTTTTCTTCTATATTCTTGTCCAGAAACCTTTACTTAGTTTTAGCTCATTTGAAAAAGCGCACGGACCACATCGCAGGAATGGGCGTTGCGCAATGCATACCTAATCAGTAAACTTACTGAAGAGAGCGGGTATGCATTACTAGACGTGGGGACCATGCGAAATAGCAGCAAGCCTAAAAAATTTGAGCTAGAACTTTATGGTTTGGTGTTTTTTGAACGCCTACGCACCAGCATTGTAATAAGTAATGTGATGCGATTGCTTATTAACGTCGCACTTAGAAACAACATGAAAACTATTGGCGCCGGACCTCGTAATCATCAGTCTCGTTCAAGTGACGAGGACACCTGAGCTGGCACTCCCTCTCCTAACTTCCATACCACGCCAACGGGAGGAGTTTGGGCATCGACAGATTTAACGTCCATCAATCCTGGCTACACGGCTGGTCTTCAGTTGCTAAGGTTCGAACCCGCGACTGAACGAAAACCGCCGGCCACGAATCCGAAACCATGACCACTAGGCTACCGCGGCCACTTTAACCCGATCCAACACTGCCTTCCCGACCTAGCCATCTAAATAATTGCCTCTCTTCTATAGCAGTACGACGCCATGTGGCCTTTGTCTTCATCTCTTTAAATCTGGAGCTCATGTCAGCGCAATTTTTATCATTTGAAGGCATTCTAAATACATGTCCAACGTCTTTTATATACATATATATATTCATTAGAAGTGTATAAAATGCTTTAAAATACCTATTAACAATAATTTAAATGTCATTAGTTCACTTTGAAGATTAAACCATTTTATTCTCACAATTATCTATGAGACAGAAGCTTACTTAAGATCAACTGATTTTTTCCAATACTAGTAGTTATAAAAAATTTATTTTCTATTTTAGATAATTATTTTTAAAGCATCTCTACCTATGTGGGAAAGATATAAAGGTAATGCAGTTTTTGCGCATTAACATAGAAATTCCAAAGCATAAAATTAACAAAAACAGTAAGACAAAAAAATATTCAAAAATAAATAAAATTGGCACTTTTATTACTAATAAACAAAAATCACACGAATGAAATTGAAAGTAATGATTAGGCTATTTCCAGCTTATGATTTAGGCCTCATTTTCTTCATTTAGACAGATTTTGTGTTTCTGCTAAAGCTCTACAACCATGTTTCCTTTAGAAATTTTCATGAATATTGGAAACAGTTCATATTAAAACTACACTTAAATATTTGATAAGATATCAATTTTCAAAATACATTACACTTTCGAATTGTAAAGAGATGTATGTATATCTATTTTTGAATGAAACAAATACTAGTTATATTTTTACATTATAACTAATTTCCATTGTGAAAAGGTCTTATGGAAAATAGAATGGAAGGAAGTGGTATTTTTATATTCAGTTAATTTCTGTGTTTTAATTCACTGGAGGCATTGCTCCAAAAAAAAAATTTTTTTTTGATATAAGAGAATGGTAGAATCTATCTCATGTATTTTGAGAAGATATAAAAGTTTTTAAGGCTCCGGTCTACCATACAACACCAAAATATATAATATTAATCCTATGGAATTTCTACTTATATCCTAAAATTTAAACTATTTTATTTAATGAAAGCAAAAATGTACCCAAAAAGAGCAAAAAATAGTGAAGGTTTTTGTGGAATTACATTTTCTCCCTGATTTTTTTAAGATTGGAAAATGAACAAATAAATCATTATATGAGGTAAAAAACATTTTTTAAAAAAATTGGAGTAAAAAAAGGAATTCCACAGAAACCTTCAATATTTTCAGCATTTTATCATATTCAAACAGATAAAAGTCTAGATATGAGAACTAAGATAGAATTAACATTACATCCACAAAATCAAAATAGCTGGTACATTGGAGCCTTAATGACTAGAAAAATAATTGTGGGAAATGCCTCTAATGAAGGGAATGAAATGGGTAAGACTGTTATAAGAATATGCTATATTTAATAGGAAAGACATAACACCACAATGTATAATTAAAACTTAATTTTCCACTTTTAAGTCTCCTAAATAATTATAATTTCCAAAGTCAATTTATCATTGATAGTAGAACAGTCAGGAATTTACAGAATAGAGATACATACTGCCATATAGAGTATGTTTAGGTATCAAACGATATATATGTACCTTCCATAAAAATCCATTGCTTCATAAAAAATTATTATTAATCCATTAAACTTTTTTCAAGTGCAAAGGATATCTGTGAGAAAATGTGATTATATAGAGTAATGTATAAGAAATTGATAATCAAATGATTTTTACGTGTTCTTTGTATGGAAAGCTAAGCCAAATATTTCTTAAAATTTTAAATTCATTTGTTAATTAAATTGAGTAAAAAAATCAGTAATATTAATCATAATTTAAATAAATTGCACAAACAAAGCTAATATCAATGCAAATAAATAATTTATTTTGCAGGAAAATAAATTTAAAATGTCAATACATAATATGGGAACATTCAATAAAAAAATATATTCTGAAAAACAGTTACAATAAAACAGTATGTTCTGAGAACTAACATATCAAAGCAACCATTGTGAACAGAGGATATAATGATAGAAAATTCTACGATATATTTCAGGTTAATGACTAAATAAAAGCACTATTACTAAGTGGTACAATCAAGTTCTAAAATAATAATCAATAAAAAATATAATAGAATATGAATATACAGAAAGTGAAGCACAAAATATTGCTACAGATCTTACACAACACATAAAAAAAACAGCTGCATTCCATACATTAGGCAAAAAAAAAAGGTGAAATACACTTGAAACTAAAAATATCACAACAAATCAAACATAAAAATTTCAAAATTTCAGCAGTATAAAGACTTAAGCCCAAAAATCAGCAAATTTTTCGGAACAATTTATTTTGCAAAAGAAAAGAAGTAGCCAGAATTTAGTAACAATTAATTCTAATAAAGTATATAAGCTCATTTACATAACTAAAAAGAAATCAAATAATTCTTTGAGTACTAGCCTGGTGGTAATGAGATCAGATGCAATCTCATATCATATTCAGAAAGAGAAAGGAAAAACTTTCACGTTAAATTGTGCCATGGCATCCATAAAAAAATATTAGATCAAAAAACAGCACAAAATTAAATTTTTATCTATCATTTCCCTCAAGAATTTGCTTGTAAATATGAGAAAGTTTTATTTTCATTTATGTTTTTCATAGATACGGATGCATTATTATCATGAGCAAAAATAATGTGAGCTTTGTCAATACCTTCTTTATTCTATTACTACATCAGAAAGCGAAAGATATAAATATTAAAAATATTGCAATTGGTCCAACATAAAACTCAGAAGCTTGTTTACACATAACAGTTAAAATCAGGTCTATCATTACCTTCTTGTACCTGGCAAGATCTAGGGGTTATCCCAAATATTTCATAATATTTGGAATTAACTAATTTCAACAAGTGATTATCTGCAAAAAAATCAGCAAAAGTTTTTACATAATTGAAATTAACACAATTTAATGACTTCGCTATATAAATAGCACATACATATTGCAGTTCTTCCATCATATACATATGGGCTAAGATATAAAGTTCTTGGGCAACAAAGAAAGATTCATCCCTCAATATTCCATTGTCTAGATAATACAGTAAGTCCATCAAGATTTCAATTTTTACATGAGAGAGATCAATACATTTTGAATGTTTCTCTGCCATATCAATGTTCACCATACACTTGAAAACAGGTGAAGCTGATATGAGCTTAGAGCCAACACTAATTTTGCCTTCTATCAATGATATCACAATTTTTTTTGTGCTGCTTTTAATCACCCAATCATTTTCATCAAGCTTGTAGTTACATTCTGTAGAATTGCCTTTCTTGTTATTGATATTCTTTTCATTATTTTTCAATGAAATATCATGAGTGGAACAATCTACATTGTTACTATTCTTCATTGCAACATTCCCATTTCTAAATAAATGCTTATTTAATAATCCCATTTCCCTTTCGTTCATCATATTCGTTGATGAAAGTTCTTTGTTTGATAAATTATTCATTTCTTGCCATTCTTTAGCCAGATGTCCATATTCTAATTCCTTTTTCATCCCTGCACAGCTTATGTAAGAAATATCAAATCGTAAAGTTAACACATCTCCAGGAAGAAGTTCATCAGCATGTTCGAGAAGAAAAAATAATTTTAAAAACTTTTGGGAAACTAACTCATAAAAAAGAACTTTTCTAGATGAAAACTCTACAGTTCTTTGGAAAGACTGAAAATGTTTTCCAGCACCATTAACATCTATGACACAAACTGTCCACCTTAAAATATCAAAAGTTTCATGCAACATTGACAGCTCAGAGTGTCTGATTTCATTGACATTAACTAACATGTAGCCTTTCGAGGGATCCATTGAAACACAGAAAATATAATCTCCACACCTTTTCTTTTTTTCACATATCCATTCATTTTCAGGTCTTATAATTGAACTGAAATCTTTGATGATGAGGTCTATTGAAGTGTCAATAATTTCTGAATTACAAGACATTTTTCTATTTTATAAAAAAAATTAAATTGGTGACACTTTCTGGCATTAAATGCAAGTTTTTGTTCCTATGAAAAGATTGTTAAATTTTCTGGAAAAATAAGAATCATCAGAATTATACATAGATTTTCAAGAAAATTACGAAAGAAATATAATCAATGAGATTTTTTTTAGGAAAAATTTATTTAAATTCAAAAAATAACATTTAGCTCCATAAATATAGCAAGGCTCATAAATATCAATATAAGTGTTATTTATTGTAAATTTCAGTGACTAAAACTTTAAGAAATATTTTTATTATATTATTTTTAAATTAACTTTAAAATTGGCAATGGCAGAATCACAACTAGGGTTTATTTGCCAAAAATTGCAAGATTATTTTTTATCCCCAGTAACGAAATAGCAGATAAACAAAATTGTAAACTACAATAAAACTAAATGAGTACAGATGTTAATCTTTTTCAGCAGAAAATCATATTAAAATACAAGTAGTTAAACTAAAAGAATTTGGAATCACAAATAAAAAGCACATAGTTGTGTGTGTTATTGATGGTGCTAGCATGATGGTTCAAGTTTGGAAAAATTAGTTGCAAGTATTATCTATGCCAGACATTTAGTTATTTCTGCTTCATTATTGAAGATATTTATACTTTTGCACAGAGGTATACACTTTTTCACAGCCAGTTTCAGTATGATTTTATTGTTTCAAAAACATCTCAAATAGTACTATTCTATTCAACAGGAGAGGTCAGAGGGTTTAATATTTTGTGCTATACTACCAACTAGTTGGGTTTTGTAGGGAGATTTAAAAATAAATTCTCCACAAAAGATTTCTTTCCTTTTTCAGCAATAACTTTAATTTTGAAAAGGGTTCAGGCAAATATTCATTAAATTATTAATTAATTAACCATATGCTTGCCCATCCAGCTAAGAACAATATACATTACATAGAGAGAGAAGTCTGAAGAGTCGCAGTCTGCCAACCCCAACTTATGCCATGGCCATTTGTGAATAAAAGAGTGGATTTAGGAGAAAGTATAATTGAGATTGAAAAGATATTGAAGATATCGTTTTAAGAAGAAGATATTGATGAAAGTGAGAAACTAACTGAAGATTTAGACACAACCTTATATTTAGAATTTGAAGGCAGCATAATAACAGTGTTATGTTTAATACTGCTTATGCAGCAAAAAATTATTTGAATAATTTAAATCAGTCAGTAAAAAAGATAAGGGGTATTTTAAAATTATTTAGAAGATCACCACTCAAGAATGAATTTCCAAAATTAAGTTAAAGCAGAGTTTGGTTGTAAACAGTTTGTTTAAACATCAAAGTGTACTGGAATAGCTTGTTGACAATGCTTGAAAGATTTTTAAAGATAAAAGCATTAAGTGATATTAAATAACAAATTTTGGCGGACATAGAAATTGAAACCCTGAATGTAATTGAAGCAGGCTTGATCATAATTGTTTTATTAACATCGCACTAAGAAGCAACTCTAAAGCTACTGGTGCCATACCTCATAATTTTGAACCCCTGTTCACTGATGAGTATGACACCCGTGTTTCCAAATTTTCACATTGCACCAAAAGGACATGGGACCTTAAAAGATTTAATATCTATCAGTCCCCCTACACAATGAGTCTTTAGTAACATCATGGCTCAAAACCCCAATTCAACAAAAACTACTGGCCATGCACCCATGACCATTGAGCTACCCACAAACATATAGCAGGCTTGAAGCCAGTAAAATCTGGCGTAAGAAAGCTATGCAGTTGAAATCCAACCTTGCTAACTCCCAAAAGAATATTCACTTTCACTTTATAGGAAAATTGTACCAACTTAACTTAGAATTTCCTAATGTGTAGGTACAAAAAATCAGCGAGAGATGCAATGCTAGTTTAGTTTGATTAATGAAATATCTAATTTTGGAAGAAAGTAAGATGCTGCAGCAATTACTACTGATCTTTCACGTTTATCAAATAAAAGCTCCATGATACATCAAGCTAAAATAATTATATCAAGGCTTTTTTCAAGAAGACAAATCACCATCCAATTCTCCACACTCAGAAGACACAACTTCGAAAATGGAAACTTTAATGTTGGATGCAAAACTAATAAATTCAAAGACAAAAGTCCTACATCAAGAGTTCTATTGGGCTATGTCAACTAGCAAGAGTTTTAGTTTATATTAACGTCCCACTAGAAGCAACATGAGGACTATTAGCAACAAACCTCATAATTTTGAGCCTTGAACAAGTGACGAGGACAACACTTGAGATGGCACCCCTTCTCCTAACTTCCACACCACCCCAACAGGAGGGCTTTGGGTCCTGACAGATTTAATGTGCATCAGACCCGGCTACACTGTGCATGTTTAGCAGCCAAGGATCAAACCCGCAACTGAACGAAAATTGCCGGCCACAAATCTGAAAACATGACCGATCATTAGGCTACTGTGGCCCCAAGTTTAAGCTCGAGCAAGATAGTGAAGTAAGAATTGCAGTTATTTAACTCAAAAATAAATCGATCATCAAATTTTAGAAAACTGGAAAAGGGGCTTGAAAACAATTCATCTAACATCGGATGAAGTTATGAGAGCATTTACTGCTACTATATGTTCATAAGAACTAGGATGAATGGTAAAAGCTTAGATTGCTTAAATTCATATATTTTATACACATTTTAGAACACAATAAGTACCAAATATAAATAAATTCAACACAATAAATATAAATTTTTGAATATTTTTAATTTGTGTAATTATTATTGATGTTGATTAAAAATATCTAATTTTTAGATTTCTTCAAGTTTGATATATTTCCGAACAGAAAATCTACAATCCTAATAACAGTGATAAAATAAATGCTGCAATTATGAACAATTTGACAGTGAAATTAAATATATATTTATCAATTTATGAAATACAAATACATCATCTGAATAACAAAATATAGTATTAACTTTCTTTAAGCATTATTGCTTTACCTCTTAAGGATTTAAATGCTGCAAATTTTGACAGATGAGTTTAATGTCACAAGTAGATATGCTGTGAAAACAAGATGTAACTATTTTCGAGACTGAAGAAAAGTGGAAAAAATAAAAACTGATTGACAAGAAATGTTGAAAGAGAAGGATTTCTAGGGTAAATTGGGGCATATCTCCAGTGTTAACCAAATATAGTATGTCCTGGAAAAGAATACAAGGTACTTTTTCATTTTGCTGAAACAAATCTTGCCAAGCAGGTTCTTTTGGCGACAGCACACAGTAAAAATGTTAATGCGCCATTGAAATTATATTGAATACAACTGACGGCCTTTGGCGTCAGTTGTATCATTTTTGGTGACTTTATTGTCTGCACCAGCAAAATGGAAAAGTACCGAAAAAGATTATGAAGGTATTTCAGGGTCGATTTCCATATTAACCTAAAGAAAGTAATTACGACCAATGGTTTCTTGCAAATAATATTAAATAAAAATTCTATAAAACCCAACTTTGAAAAATACCATTATAACACCCAATTTTCTATTTAAAAATTTTCAACAAAATCAGGGAATAAAATACTTAAAAAAATTATACTGTTAGTATATGGTTTTAAGTTAAAGTAAAAATATATATACATTTTATGTGAAGTGACAGTTTTTGTATTTTTATAAGAAATCATGCTTAGTACAGTTTTTAAAAATCTTATGTGATAATTAATATTTTAAAGTATGAAATCTTTTAATGTATTTTTTTCTTATATTTGTAAAAAATATTTATAATGAAAAGTTTAAGCTGCTCAATGGTAGAGTTTTTTAAAAATTTTCCCTTGCCCATTTTATTTTTATACTTATGAATTTTGTCTTCCCTACACACAGAAAAATCTCAAAGTTTTCCTGAATATGAATTTAATTTCATATGAACATATGAATGACCGACTTTTTTTTTTTTTTTCCTATAATGCAATAATCTTGAAATACCTGTTTTAATTTTTCAGATTTTTTATGGAATAATTTTAGGTGTTTGATAACTTATTTAAAAAACTCAATACAGCTTTCATTAAAATACTAGAGATTATTACTTTGATAGTGAAATTTAAAAAAGCATTTAAAGTAAGTGAAAAAAATTGTACATTATTCTGAAAAGCTGTTTTAATAAATTAGCGTATTTTTTTTTTTAAAGTAAACTCATATCCAGTGTTTCAAGATAGAACAGGATAGAGGTCAAATCAAATATAAATTCATTATATTTAATCCTTTATAAAACCATTTTTTATAGCAATAGTGTATTAAACTATTCTGAAATTGAAATCGCTCAGTATTTTAAATTTGATGATACTTTCCATGACTTTAGAAAGGGTTAAGGCAACGATATCAAACTGAAAAATTGAATGTTGTTACAAATTCATCAAAATCAAGTTTTTCCAAAATGTTCATAACAAAAATAACGACATGTCTTGAATAGTTTTGAACGTGGACTTTACTAAAATTCGTTAAAATAAGTAAACATTTCAACGTGATCAATCTATAGTTATTGAAAAAGCTTATTTCTACAATGGAAATTTCTGAAAATTTTTCAGAAACTGGATATTTTGCTTAAAAAAGTTATTTTAAAAACCTTACCAATTACGTTATTATTGCCGCCACAGTTTAAATGAAGAGCTACCGAATTCCTCTTCTTTAAAATTCTTGCATATGCTAGATGCCGAGCCATTACATATCTTGGACCAAAAAAATTTTTAATAGTTCACAAAAATTGCTAAAGTATAATTAAATAATATCTATCGGCAAATGTACTGAGTGAAAAAAGGATCTTGTATTTCAAAAAAAATCTTAGGCTATTTTGTTTTATTTAAATGTGGCGAATATAAGCAGAAATCGAAAATGCACAACTGAATTGTTCGATTAATTAGTTTATGGGAATATCTTATCCAATTCTTTGTTTTTGAAACTTTTTTTTGAAAAAATAGAAAAATGGTTAAAGCTGAAAGGAGAGTCGAATCTTATTTTAGCATCTAATCTAGGTGACATAAGGATAATGATGCGAAATTAGCTAAATTCAAGTAATTTTTCTCAGCTCATATTTACAGAACAGTAAAAAAAAAAGCGTGTTATTTGCATCATTTCCTTTCCGCTGCTAATGTTGGGGGCTCAAATCGGATATTTTCAAAAGTTATCTTAAAATGTTCAACTTTTACATGTATTAATTATGATTTTTTTTTCTTCTTACAGTAGGACTTCGACTAAGACGCAGTATACGCCCAGGCGCCAAGTCTGGAGATTTGTTTTTAGATTTCTGATGGTTCAGCTTATCGCTTGGGTTTAAAAAAAATTGGAATAAATAAAACAGTATCACTTAAAAAAAATGGTGCCCGAGTGCATGTTGTACATATACAAATATTACACAAATGCTAATATTGCATGTTTATATATACAAATATTACACAAATGCTAATAGTGCATGTCGTACATATACAAATATTACACAAATTTTAATAGTGCATGTAAATCATGCTCATTTTTTGCTTTTGTTGGTTGTTTTTTATGTTTATCACAACTGTATTGCATTAACCTTTCAGATGGATTTCTAATTTTCCTAAAAAGTAGAACTCTTAACACAACGTAATTGTAATATAAAATTTCCTTTTAAATGTAATTTACGCATATAAAATAATCAAGAAATGTAAAATGTTTTAAAAATAGTCCACATATCTCTAAATTTACAAGAAATACTTATATCATTGCTTCAAGAATTTGCAGCTATTTTGGCACGTTTCGAAAAAACCTTCAACCCCCTCTAAGTGAAGATTCCCCACTTAATTTATGTAATAAACGCTAATGTAGTTTTTTCATGATTAAGACACGGAGTGTCGCTGATAAGAATAACTGCAGCAACCCTATATTTACATCATATGATAAATTTGTGATATTCCATACTTTTTTAACTTCGCATAAACCATAATATCGTTACACTGTGGGGTTCTTTTTTTTTTTTTTTTTTGAATAATTCTATATTCATTAGTCTTTGAAAACTCATATTCACCATGAGACCTGAAAAAATCCTTCTAAAAATTATCGCACCAAATCACAGCGATTGAAGAGCAAGGGAAATTTGATAGATTTTTTTTTTTCTAAGACTCAAATTTCAGAAAACGTATCTAGAATTTCTTCAAGAAGTGTAGATGTCTTAGAAAAGTAAAATATATAATATGTCACTTTAATTCTAGAAAACATTTCAAAAGTTTTATTGTTCAAAATGTATTTCTTATGTGTTTTCATAATTTTTATCAGTGCTTTCATTCAATTATTTTAATTTATTCAATGATGTTTAAAGAGCAAATCCTAAAAATCGCTAAAATTTTAAGTAAAAACGATTCTTCGATGCCTTTAATATTAATATTTGCAACATTTATCCATGCAGCATAGTCATTGATCAGGACAAGAAAAATATTAAACTTAAAAATATATATGCAAAAAATATATCTTTATAAAAAAATTTATTTTACATAAGTAATTTTGTATTTTTGTTTTTAAGAATTCAGGAAATCAAAAATTGAGAACATTGTCTGTATGTTATTTGTATAATATATATGTGTGTCTGTGCGTGCGTGCGTGCGATTAAGATACAAATCGCACCTGAAACCATAATTCTTTTGGTCTTAAAACATCGCACATTTAATTGAAAATGGTCATCAGAGCCCTTTCAAAACGAATATTTTGACCTTTCTTTTTCAACCATACCCTCGTTTCTTATTTTACTAATAATGGTACTAATTTCGAAGCTCATGGAAATACGACATAAACTTAATTGTCTTCAATTAAACAATTGTATCCATTGAAAGAGTTTCAAAAGTGTCATTTATTTTCATTTCATAATCTGTGTTACTAATTGTTAGACTAACGCTAGGTGTAATTAATGCTTTCAGCGTTCTTGTTATATCTGGCCTCCATTTATCATTCTTACTGAAAGACCAGCATTGTTGATATCGTCAACTATCAGATTAGGATAAAATCGGCCTAATTCTCCTTTTTCTAATTCTAATTTGTAGCCTAATTCTCCTTTTTTTTTTTTTTTTTTTTTTTTTTAATGGTTAATGGCTTTGACTGCCGTTGCTATTCACACATCTGCGATGCTTCAATTTCATGTAATAATGCGAAACTTTGACTAGTGACCTCGAATCGGGGAATCAAAGCCACGAGAGAGACAATATCGTTTTCATTTTTTTCTTCTTATTACTTGGATTAGTAGCTAGCCCTCCTCTTTATAAGAAGGTTAGATATATATTGTTTTTTTTAAGGAGAAAAGGGATTTGATGAGATTTACTAATGAAACTTTGTATCAGCGTATTTGCTTTAGAGTAACGTTATCCATTTCTTCTGTTTTGTAATACTTGAAAAAGAATTAAGCAGTGGCATAGAGAAAGTCATGGTCCTAAGCAGCGCAGATGTAGAGTCATTGCCATTAGATCAGATAATTATATTGTCATCGGGACTAAGTAGATACTTAAGGAAAAATTTCAAGGTAATTCGACAAGCGGAAGTGGTTCAATATAGAGTTGCAAGATTTAACCGAAACAAATAATTATGCTTACATTTATGTGAAGCCTAATATATTTTATTCAAAGTAATAAAACAAATTTCACATTTTGAAACGGGCGCAGACGGCTGTACATTTATTGCCGAGCAACAAATGAATTTAATGTGTCCCTTTGGATATTTTGAATATTGTCCTTGAACAACTCATAGACATGACGGCGAGCACATTACATTTAATTACTTTAACTTTTTTTTGTTATTTAAAAGAGCGACGCAGCATTGATATTGTTAATTTTTATTTTGATAAAGTTTTACGTGTACCTAAATTTGTTAGTTCTTGCCAAGTCATGTTTATTTGTATTGCACGATTCGTCGAATACACAGGAATATTTTAAGGTAAATATTTTTTTTGTCTTTAAAATGTTCAATTGTTTTGCGTTTTTATCATTATTTATTCATTTTAATGTACTAAACTAAAAGTAATTAAATTTTTTACGCACGTAATGCATTCGTAATATTATTATTTATATATTTTCGGCAAATTTAGGGTTCACTTCGGAAGGCAGAAATCCACGCTACACCACAACAGGGATGCAGTCCCCTTTTCTAAGTCTACAAACACTGACCCAGAGGCTCATTATCAGAGACAGCAGACTTTTCTATTCTTTTTTCAAGAATTGACTTAGATTGAGTTATTTATTTTTTCTCTCTTCACGGGAAAAAAATACGCATGACCAGAAAAAAATTCATTTTTTTTTTAAAGTTTAGAACAACCATAATAGAATAACAAAAGAATTATACTGAGATATTTCAATTTCGATGAAAAGAAACTTTAGAGAGAGGTATATGTCGCTTTACACCCTTACTGGAGCGCCATTGGTTTATCGAGTAAGAGCGTATTCTAAACACTAAATGAGGTTTAAAAAATGATTTTCAAAGGAAGATATATGATTGCTCTTACAAATCTTAAAAATTTATTAGTGTAATAATTACGGATTCATTTGAGCTGCGTGATATATTACATTTATTGTATTTACAGTAAACGTGAACTCACTCATACAAATTAGTTGCCAGTTAGCGGGCTAGTTTAGCAATACGCGAGTGAATTCCTTTTCGAAGGGAAAGGGAGGAGTCAAGTTTTGAAGAATTTTACGCTGGGGACATCTATTGAATATATCTTGAAACAAAATAGTAAAAATAAATAATTTTTTTTTACTTCCATACATCATAAGTACATGAATTTTAAAGTTTTGCTTCAACTAACAGGAAGTGATGAAATATTTAGATATTTATATATTTCTTCAGAACTTTTGAGGTGTGTTATGGCTTTTTTCCGGTAAAAAATTTAACGACTTCTTAGGAATATTTCATTCCAGCAATTTAAAAAATAATTTAATTAAAAATGATGATAAGAAATAAGTGTTTTCTTTATTAAGAAAAAATTGTTAGATCTTGATATGTTATACTTTATAATAAATTTATAAATAAGATACAAATCTATTTGCAAAATATGATAATTTAAATAAATTTTTACATAAAGTTGTTATAAAATCTTATTTTAAGATAATAAATAGTAGAAAAATAATAGCATTAATTTTTAAATATGTGTCTTATTTCCAAATCACAAAATTTATTTTTTAAGATAAATTCTGTTTGCTAATTTAATTTGTAAGGTAATTTTTAAAATTATTGGATACATAGATTTTAATCCAATCATAAATTTATGAGCTTCGATTATTCAATCTTTTTAGTTCCAAAAGATTTAAGATCTGAGACACCGAATATCACAGTATTACAGCGCATATTGTTTCTTTTTACACCTATTTCAAATTTATTTTACTTTAAAACATTATGCAAACCTGAAAAAAAATTACTTTCAATTCTTAATATAAAAAAAAAAAATTCGTAGTATGCGATATTTGTTGCATTACGGAATTTCGTATGGAGGTGGTTGTTTTAAATTAAAATTATTCTAATTATCAACATTCACAATGCCTTACATAATTAAATGCAAGTTTTTTCATATATATAACTTCCGTTTCTCAAGAAAGATATTCCATGTACATTCAACGCAATTACAGAGAAATAAACATATTTTGTAACTTAATATATGCCTTAATTAACATACGTGTTGATTTTATTATTTCATAAAAATTTAAGGAAAAATAGAGCGTTATTTTAACATAGTAATAAACATTCAAGATATTTCATTTTGATTAATGAAAAAAAAAAAAAGGATTTTAGCACCTTTTTTATATCACAGACTATTATCACACGTGGCCAATATTATCACAGATTCGAACATATCACAGGCCGGCAGGAAAATCGTCCAGTGCCCTTGACCACTAAGCAATGGCCCCACCGTTCAAGAACTTGCAAAATGTCTAATCTTTCTTCTTTT
>BMAW01093951.1:0-14260 GCA_019974015.1 Nephila pilipes
TATATATTGTTAACTTCTCTACTTAAAGCCCACCTATAGAGGGCGTTCATTTGTAAAGGGAGAGAGTGTGATGTCACACGATCCCCTCAGTCGGGACCTGACCGAATCTCCGAGAGGAGCTGTTGTAAACGAGCGGTAGTAAGAAGAATAAATATTGTTGTTGTTATACAACCCGATGTGTTTTTTGTCTAAGGACAACCGTGAACTGAAATCTGAGGTGATGATGATTAGTAGTAGATAGTACTGAGTGAGCTATTTAAAAGTTCAGAAGTGGGATTACACCCACCAGGACTGCGAGGAACAAAAAAAAGAAGGTAAATCATTTTCGTTTAACCTTATGCATGTGCTAAGAAGTGATTTATTTTGAATAATTTTGAAAAGTATAGAAATTGTGTTAAATATGTCGTTCCTCTCAAAAGGACGTAAAAGTGATTTAGTCGAGCTTGCGCTTGAATTAGACGAAAGTGTCCCTTCGGACGCTACCAATGTGACAATAAGAGCCACCATACTTAATAGCGTCAGCTATGAAGAAGCTTTCGCGAGAGGATGTCTCGAGAGAATAATTAAAGATAAGATTGAAAAAGAACAAAGGTTAGAAAGGGAGAGGATTGAACAAAGGTTAGACAGAGATAAGGAGATGCAATACAGAGATAAGGAGATGCAATTTGAACTAGAAAAATTAAGATTAAATAGAACGGAATCCCAAACACCAGCTGATAGTGATATTATTGGTCCAGGAATAAATAAGAGCCCATTTGAATTAAGAAATCTGGTTCAAAAATTTGATTCAAAGGATGGGGAAATATCTTCATTTTTAATTTTATTCGAAAGGCAAGCCAAACGAGTTGGGCTTAGGGAAGAAGATTATGTCAGTCACCTGTTAGGATTCTTACCCTTCGAAATCACGCAACTAATCGCCAGGGAATCAGAAGAAGAAGCGAATGATTACAGACACGTTAAGAGTTTACTGTTAAGGCGATTTAAACTTAGTGCCGAAAAGTTTAGGCAAAAATTTATTAATCATGCTAGAGACTCGAAAGACACATGGGCAGATTTTGTTTTTGAGATACGTAACTACTTTAACGAATGGTTAGCAGGCTTAAATATAAACGATTTCGATTCCTTAAGGGAATTAATTGTCACGGACCAACTGAAAAAACGGGTCCTAAATATTATGAGGGAACACTTTATTGATTCTTGGCCGAAATTTATTAAAGCAAATGAACTTGCTGAAAAATTAGATGAATACGAAAGCGTTAGAAGAGGACATGAAAATAAAAATCGCCAATTTACAAACTATCGTGATGATCCAAAAATCTATTCACGAACAAATCTAAGGTCCAATAACTATAATACTAACACATTCCATTCTAATAAATTAGAAGAGAGAAACCCAATGAACCATAAATTTAATGTAAGAGGAGGCTCTACAAGACGTACGGATAACTCTAGAACCTTTAATTCAGCAACTAGTAACGATAGAGGAGAACCGAGATGTTTTGCTTGCAACAAGTTCGGCCACGTCCTAAGAGATTGTCCCTTTCCTTGCACATTATGTGGGGAATCGGGACACACAAAAAAATATTGCACAAAAAATAAAAATGAGCCCAGAGCGAATACTTTAAGCGTTTGTGACCGGGAGTCGTCCTCACCCAACAAATACTTGAGAACTGCGCACATAAATAATCACGAGGTCACTGCCCTCCTCGATACGGGATCCTCGAGTTGTTTACTGAAAGAATCAGTTGCAGCCAACTTAGGGTTAAAAATTTCCCCCTGCAAGACGAATATATTTTCCTTCGGCAATCAGTTAAACCCGGTTTCCCAGAGTTTAGGGGCGACGGTAATAGATTTCCAGATAGAGGATGTCGTGGGAAAGGATATTTATGTTCTAATCGTTCCGGACTCAACGCAACCGGTAGATCTAATAGTTGGTCGTCCATTTCTAGATCTGTCTTACATTGCGTATGCTAGAGTGGGAGAAAAGTTACACATCGGTTATGCAAAAGATTATCCATTTATAAATTCAGATTATATTGACGTTGCTAATAATAACCAACCCGAACTTTACAGCGTTAGTTCAAATGAAGTAAATATAAATCGAAGCCCAATAACTTTGGAACAAACAAAATTTGATAAAAACTTAACGGAAAAACAGCGACAAGATATTATTCGCTTATTGAATGAGTTCAGAGATTGTTTCGCATTAAATATATCGGAGTTAGGATGCACAAACCTAATGGAAATGGATATCAAAGAAATTGAAGGCTCGAAGCCGGTATGTATGAAGCCCTATCAAACAAATGGCGCCGAAAGAGCAGCTATTAAAAATATCGTAAGCGAATGGAAAGAAAATGGCATAGTCTCAGAAACACGTTCACCTTATGCTAGCCCTGTTCTACTTGTACGGAAAAAGACAGGTGAAAATCGCTTAGTCATTGATTATAGACGTTTAAATAGCCAGACGATAAAAGATAAATTTCCCCTACCAAAAATAGATGATTTATTAGAACAATTATACGAGTGCAATCTATTTACAACATTAGACTTAGCACATGGTTACCTCCAAATACCTTTAACAGAAGAAGCAAAATTAAAAACCGCATTTATTACTCCAGATGAAACTGGACAATTTGAACGAATGACATTTGGCTTAACTAACGCCCCTGCAGAATTTCAAAGATTAATGTACCATGCATTAGGAAACTTATGTAACAAAGACGTTTTATGTTATCTTGATGATATCTTAGTCCCGGCGAAGACTTGGCAAGAAATGATCGAGAAATTGATTAAAATATTTGAAGCCTTGCGCGCAGCCAAATTAACTTTAAAGTTATCGAAATGTGAATTTGCGAAACCGGAAGTGGAGTATTTAGGATTTGTTATTAACAGACATGGAATTAAACCAGGAACAAGGAAGGTGGAAGTAGTATCTAAATTCCCTCAACCGAAAAATTTGCATGAAATTAGACGTTTTCTCGGAATAACAGGTTTTTTTTAGAAGATTCATTCGGAATTACGCGTTTAAGGCCAAACCATTGACTCAACTGACAAAGAAAAATGTAAACTTTAAGTGGGAAAAAGAGCAAGAACAGTCGTTTATTACATTGAAAAACGAATTAGTAAAACAGCCCATCTTAGCCCTTTACAACCCCGAAGCAAAAACTGAAGTTCACACGGATGCGAGCGCGGATGGAATTGCTGGCATATTACTGCAGCTTGGAAGTGATGATAAGTGGCATCTCGTTTATTGTGTTAGTAAGAAAACTACTGAGGCTGAAAGAAAATATCATTCAAGTAAATTAGAATTAATGGCGATCGTGTGGACATTAGAGCGACTCAGACAGTTTCTTTTAGGTATAAGCTTTACAGTTGTAACCGATTGTCAGGCGTTGATTTATATGAATGCGAAAAGGTCAAGTAATCCCCAAATTGCACGATGGAGCCTTCTTATACAAGAATATAGCTTTGAAGTTAAGCACAGGCCAGGTGTTAAAATGGTTCATGTTGATGCAATGAGCAGAGCTCCTGTTTCGGAATCAGACGACACTATGACAAGTCTCATTGAGAGAAAGTTTGAAGTATATCTGACTTTGAGTGAAGATGAACAAGTTCTGATTATTCAACATGCTGACAAAGATTTAAGGAAATTAATAGAAATTTTTAAAAAGGAAGAGTATGAGAGAACTACCGAAGAAAAACAGATGATAAGCAACTATGTTTTCAAAAGCAATAGATTATACAGAAGTGTTAAGGAAAAGGGAAAGGAGAAACTACTTTACGTAATTCCAAAAAGTATGAGGAAAAGCACAGCAGTTAAATTTCATGATCTGATGGGACATTTTTCAGTTGATAGGACAGTGAACAAGATAAAGGAGTTGTACTGGTTTCCATACATGAAACGATATTTAAGAAGACATATATCTATGTGCTTTGAATGTTTAGTTAACAAGATTCCAGGAGGTAAACAGCAGGGATTTTTACACCCAATTAAGCCGGGGAAAAGACCTTTTTCACTTATACATATAGATCACCTGGGACCGTTTGTGAAAAGTTCTCGAGGTAATCAAGATCTATTGGTCATCATTGACAACTTTACGAGATTCACCCGACTTTATCCTGTTAAGAATACTTCCTCTCAAAACGTACTAAAAGCCTTGAAAAATTTTGTCACAGAATTCGGATTACCTGATAGAATCATCAGTGACAGAGGTTCATGTTATACGTCGCGTCAATTCGAAGAGTATTGCCTCGATAATGGAATAAATCATACGCTGAATTCTACACAACACCCCATGGGAAATGGAATGGTTGAACGAGCTAACAGAACTATCCTCTCTACTATAACAACAGCGATGGAGGATACCAGTCACAAAGATTGGGACTTGAAAATAAAAGAAACAGAAAGGAATTTGAACAATGCCGTCAACAATACAACTGATAAGACTCCATTCGAAATGTTACATGGATATTCTCCGAGGTTCAATGATGGTCTACTTCGAAAACTTGCAGATGAGGATGCTGAAATGTGGAATGACCCAAAAGAACTCCAAAGTGAAACGCGTGGTGTGATTGAAAAGAAGCAACAAAAAATGAAGGAATATTACGACAAGAAGAAGTGTCGGACTGTAACCTTTGAACCAGGAGAGATAGTGGTTGTTCGACGTCCAGCAAAACCAACAGGGGAGCCTACCAAAACCCAAGCGAAGTACAGAGGGCCGTTAATAGTAACAGAAGTACTCCCAAATGACACCTACAGAGTTACTCAACTGGAGGAAAGGCAGAAAGGCCGATTCTACACAACCACAGCTCACGTCAATCAGCTCAAGGCGTGGAGAAACCATCACGGAGATGATGAAGACGACGACGACTTTTCATACCCCCCGCAGTGTATAGATGAAAACAAGGAAGCTTGCGGCTTGACGCAGCGAAAGAGAGAGAGAAGCGGCAATGCTACTCAAAGACCACAAACACGTTCGTTGACCAAGAGGGAGCCCCCTCCCCCTTTCCAAGGCCATATGAACACTAGACTCTCCCCTACCAAGGACTGGGGGTTAACACCCTAGGAGGAGAGACATACAAATAGACAACGAACGATGACAGAAAATTACCCCCACTTCTTTAAAGAGAGGCCGGAGGAAGAAATTGCTGATTGGTGAGATGGTTTTAATTTCTCAAAACTATTTTTTTTTATAATCAGAGATTTTAATTTCAAAAAGGAACTATGAACTCTTTTCTTTTTGTGGAATTCATTGTGAAAGTTCGTGTGTGTGTTTCTGTTCTGCATTAACTTAATGGTCCTTACCTTAATTTAATATTTGTAAAGTATTATTTTGATTAATTATAATCATTTATGAAACAAAAAATTATATTTGTTAGAATTTAATAAATTCCTAAAATTGTGTTTTAACGATTGTATAATGTTAAAGAATTATTTTTTTTTCTTTCTGTGTGAATCATTTTGAGACTTTGAAGTCTGTGAAAATCAAGCATTTCCTATACATATGATAATTAATAATCTAAAAGTTATAAGTTCAATATTTTGACATGTGAATTTTATATTTCGAATGATTTGCAGATAATGAAGTAATTCTGTTTTCATCAAGGAAAAATAATATTTTAAATTGTAGGATAACTAAGATTTTTTTAATAAGCTTTAAATTAGAATTACTACTTGATAGGAATGAAAGATAATTTGTAGTGAAATGTAGATATAAGGGTGATCATGTAAAATGATTTGTGCATGATTATTGATATTTTATCTGTATACGGTAATTGATATCTGCTATTTTAAGTATTTGAAGAATTTAAGTATTGATGTTTGTGTATAATTTGATATTTGCTATTTTAAGTGTTTGAGGAATTTAAACATTGATATTTTGTGTATGATAATTAATGATTTTAAAGTATATCAGTTATTAATGATTTTAAAGTATATCAGTTATTAATGATTTTGTGTTAATTGGAGCTGCACAATTGGGACAATTGTATGTATCAGGTTGGCCGAACTGTTAACTTCTCTACTTAAAGCCCACCTATAGAGGGCGTTCATTTGTAAAGGGAGAGAATGTGATGTCACACGATCCCCTCAGTCGGGACCTGACCGAATCTCCGAGAGAAGCTGTTGTAAACGAGCGGTAGTAAGAAGAATAAATATTGTTGTTGTTATACAACCCGATGTGTTTTTTGTCTAAGGACAACCGTGAACTGAAATCTGAGGTGATGATGATTAGTAGTAGATAGTACTGAGTGAGCTATTTAAAAATATATATATAATATATATATATATATATATATATATATATATATATATATATATATATATATATATATATATATATATAATAATAATAATATATATATATATTCATTTTATTTTTACAAATATATTTATTTCTAAACATGATGCATTTTATAAATTTTCATATAAAAGTACCTGTCTAAAAGTAAAATACTTTTTGAAACGTAAAATTTAAAAACGTTTTTGCTGTAACAACTTGATTAAAAAGTTTGGTATTCTTCTTTAAAGCTTGATGAAGCAGAGAATCACACCGATGCATCAGATAAATGTGAAGTTAAGGAAAAGGTAAGGTGAAAAAGTTATGTTTGCTTAATATTTGAAATAAACCAAAAATACTTTCTTAATAGGTTATTGTTAACCAAACAGATTAAATTAAATAAAAGTATTTTTTATTTTATTATTCGAAATCCTATACTTACATAATAAATACATCTTACAAATATATTTATTTCAAAACTAAAATATATTTCGCATTTTTTTTTGTGTAAAATAATATTTCTTTAAAGTAAAATATATTTGTAATTTAACTTTTAAGAAAGAGGCTGCTCTTCCAATTTCAATAACTGTTTTATTTTTCCTTCAAAGGAAAATGAAGAAGAAAAACGCTCCGTTGCTTCCGATAAATCTGAAGATAAAGATAAGGCAATTAGAAAAAAATTATAAATGATTGATATTTGAAATGAATGAAATATAGTTTCTTGATTGTTATCTGGAAATCGATTGGATTAAATTAAAGAAAATCTGTGTTTTTTATTAAATTAATCGAAATCTAATGTGTATATAATAAATATTATTTAAAAATATAAACAATAAGTAACTAAAAAAATTTATAATTTTCCATATATAAAATAATCGGTCTCAAAAGTCAAATACATTTTTCTTGGTAAAATTTATAATAATTGCCCCTGTCCCAATTTGATTAAGCTGTTTTTTTCTCCTTGAAAGCCTGGTGAAGAAGAGGAACTCAACGTTGCTTCAGATAAATATGAAGACAAGAAAAAGGTAAAAAGAAAATAAATTATTTATGAATTATATTTGAAATAAATGAAAAATAATTTCGTAATTGTTTATTATCTGAAAACACAAAAGATTCATTTAAAGAAAAACATTTTTATATTATTATTCAAATTCATAGAAGTGAATTTTAAATATATTTTTCCAAATTTATTTATTTCGAAACTAAAATATATATTACAATTTTTCATGTAAAAAGATCTTTTTCTGACATAAAATACATTTTGTGATGTAATATTTAAAAAAGAGGCTGTTCTTCCAATTTCATTAAAAAAAAAAAAAAAAAATTCACTCGAAAGCCTGGTGAAGAAGAGGAACTCAACGTTGCTTCAGATAAATATGAAGACAAGAAAAAGGTAAAAGGAAAATAAATTATTTTTGAATTATTTTTGAAATAAAGGAAAACTATTTTCTTAATTGTTTATCTGAAATCACAAAGGATTAAATAAAAGAAAAACATTTTTATACTATTATTTAAAATCTTCTCTAACGTCAAATACTTTTTGTGATGTAATATTTAAATAAGAGGCTGTTCTTCCAATTTGATTAAAATGTTTTTGCTCCTTGAAAGCCTGGTGAAGAAGAGGAACTCAACGTTGCTTCAGATAAATCTGAAGATAAGAAAAAGGTAAAAAGAAAAAAATTTATGTTTGAATTATTTTTGAAATATACGATAAATAATCTCTAATTGTTTATTTAGAAACCAAACGGATTAATATAAAAAAAAATCATTTTTATTCTCTTAATGAAATCCTATTCTTGTATAATAAATATATATTTTCAAATATATTTACTATGAAATTAAAATACATTTTCCATTTTTTCGTCTGAAATTATATTTCTTTAAAGTCATATAATTAGTGTTTTGTAACATTCTGAAAAGCGGCTTCTGTTCCATTTTGATTAAATTGATTTTTTTTTTCCTTTTCGCAAGCATTCTGAAAAAGTGAAGCACTCCGTTGTTTTCCATTACTCTGAATTTAAAGGAAAGGTAGAAAAAAAATATATTGATGTTTGAATTGCATTTGCAATGAACAAAAAATAGTTTCTTAATAGTTAATGGTTATCAAGAAATAGAACGGATAGTAGTTAATGGTTATCTAGAAATAGAACGGATTAAATTAAAGAAAATTTGTTTTTTCTTAAATTATACAAAATCCTATACCTATAAAATAAATATACTTTTACATATACATTTACTACGAAACTAAAATACATTTTACAGTTTTGCATATAGAGTAATGTGCCTCAAAAGTAATATACTTTTTGCAATGTAAAATTCAAAAATGTTTCTTCTGTATCAACTCTATTAAAATGTTCATTTTTCTTCTTCAAAGCTCGATGAAGAAAAGAAACACACCGATGCCTCAAATAAATCTGATGATAAAGAAAAGGTAAAAAGAAAACAATTTATGTTTGAGTTATATTTGTAATTAACCAAAAATACTTTCTTAATTGGTTTTTGTAAACCGAACGGATTAAATTAAATAAAAAATGTTTTTTTATTTTATTATTCAAAATCTTATACTTATGTAATTAAAACGTTTTTACAAATATATTTTTCACAAAACTAAAATATATTTTGCAATTTTTTTTTGTAAAAAAATATTTCTCTAAAGTCAAATATATTTGTAATTTGACTTTTAAAAAGTGGCTGCTGTTTCAATTTCATTAAAATGTTTTTTTTCCTTCAAAGGATAATGAAGAAGAGGAACACTCCGTTGCTTCCGATAAATCTGAAGATAAAGTAAAAAGAAAAAGTTCTGATTGAATTATATTTAAAATAATATATATATATATATATATATATATATATATATGTATATATATATATATATATATATATATATATATATATATCTATACTCTCCTATATATATATATATATCTCTTCTCTTCATACTCTCTATATATATCACTATATATATTATATAATTTGTTACATCAAATCTAAATTGTTATCTGGAAATCGAATGGATTAAATTAAGGAAAAACTGATTGATATTAATTTATTTGTAATCCTATACCTATATAATAAATATATTTTTACAAATATATGTAATACAAAACTAAAATACATTTATAATTTTCCATATAAAATAATCTATCTCAAATGTTAAATACGTTTTGTAATGTAAAATTTAAAAAAAAAGGAGTCTGCTGTACCAATTTGATTAAAATGTTATTTTTTCTTGTTGAAGCTTGATGAAGAAGAGAAACACACTGATGCTTCAGATAAACCTGAAGATAAAGAAAAGGTAAAAAGAAAATAAATTATATTTGAATTATATAATTGAAATAAACGAAAAATAGTTTCTAATTGGTTATCTGAAAACTGAAAGTATTAAATTGAAGAAAAACTTTTTTTTTTTTTATTATACAAAATCTTTTACCTATATAATAAGTATATTTTTACAAATATATTTATTACGATACTAAAATACATTTTACAGTTTTTCATATAAAATAATCTGTTTCTTTAGACGAATAATTTTTCTAATATAATATTTGGAAAACTTTTATCGTTCGTATTTGGTTAAAAAAAATTTTTCCTTGAAAGCTCGTGAAGGAAAAGGAAAACAACGACGTTTCTGATAAAAATGAGCGTAAAGAAAGGACAAAAAAAATTTGAATTATATTTGAAATAAACTTAAATTGTTTATTTGTTTATCTGGATACAGGACTGTTTAAATTGAAAAGATAATGCTCCTTATTTAATGATAATTTTTATGCGTAGTTAATTTTTCTTTGTAAAAAATAAAAATTTTATACTAAATAGTAAAAGTTATACTGAAATTAATTGTTACACATATTCTTGATGTGTAAAATGCGTATTGGAAGAATGAGATTTTCATTGTGCGTTAGAAATGTTTTTGATAGAATTTAAGGAAATTGATTATTTTGGAAAAGCCTGGAATCTCATCAATGCCCTGATTTAACGTAGGAAAGAATTTCTTTTTTAGTTATAGTGAAGTAGTTAAGTCTGTGTAGCTGGGGAATCGTATTTTAATTTTTTCATACAAGTAGACCTCCCCCCCGGTATACCCTAGCGATCCTTCTCTATTTTTGACCCTCCTTTTTGTCAACCAATTTTGGTCTTTTTTCAATTGCTGTATGGTATATTCACACGCCTATACCACAGTTACATCTACTTTGGCGCAGCCTAACCACACCTGGTTCTTGCGCCAATAACCTTCACTGTCAAACGCACTAACTCTCAAGAAGACCACAAGCATCTCTTTAATATTGGTAATCTTAATTAAATATATTTTTCAAAAATTCTCTAATTTATTTTACATTTGTTCAGCAATACTCGATTATTAATTTTAGTTTCAATTCTCATTGCATTGTTTGGCTATTTTTGAAAATTCTTCAAAGTTATGTATTTATTCGAAAGACGAAATTAAAATACATTTTTCAGTTTTTCATGTAAAAAAATCATTCGATAAGGCCAAATACTTTTTGTAATGCAGCATTTAAAAAAGTTTCTGCTGTTCCAATTTGATTAAAATATTTATTTTTCTTCTTGAAATCCTGGGAAAGGACTAACCTTTGCTTCAGATAAATCTGAAGATAAGGAAAAGGTCAAAATAAAAAATTTATGTTTGAATTATATTTGAAGTAAACGAAACATGGCTTCTTAATTGTTTTTTTGGAAACTGAACGAGAGAATTAAATTAAAGAAAAACATTTTTATTCTAATATACTAAATCCTATATCTATATAATAAATATATTTTTACAAGTATATTTATTACGAAACTAAAATACATTTTACATTTTTTCATATAAAAGGATTTTTCCTTGACATCAAATACTTTTTGTGAAGTAATATTTGAAAAAGAAGCTGCTGTTCCAATTTGATTAAAATGTTTTTTTTTTCTTCTTGAAAGTCTGGTGAAGAAGAGAAGCACACTGTTACTTCAGATAAATCTGAAGATAAAGAAAAGGTTAAAGAGTTATGTTTGAATTATACATGAAACAATCGAAAAATAGTTTTTTAATTGATTATCTGGAAACCGGACTTTTTTATTAAATTGAAGAAAGACTTTTTGACTTTTTGAAGACTGTACGAAATCCTATATCTGTATAGTAAATATTTTTTTACAAGTGTATCAAATTATATACTAAAATCTAGAGATTATATTGAAATTATATTTAGCAATTATTTCTGAAATAGATCAGCTATACAGTAGAAACCCAACGTTAAATGTACGTCTGGAGCTCTTTTTAATAGAAAACTATGAATGTTTTTTTTTCTGCAGAAGTTTACATCATCAGTTAAATTTGAAGTACCTGCATGTAGGCTATCACACATGAGAAATATGTCAACTATTTTAAGATGACAACTGAAATTGTTGTTAATTGTTATTAAATTTTCATTAAATTGTTATTTCACATTTTTAAAAGTTGTGCACTTCAATTTAGTAAGGCCTTTTATTTATACTTAAATGCCAATTCGTGTATCTCTATGGAGACCAAGTGTTTTCTGCAGTTTTTCATACACATGTTGATATTATTACTTACATGTATTTCTGTGTGTCACCTACCTATTTTATTGCAAATTATCATTAATTAATTTTAAAAATTTCTTAAAATATTGCTGAAGTTAATTAATATTTAAATTTTGAATTATATTTAGCTTGAAAAGAGCAAATATTTTTCGCTAAACACTAAGAGTCATTTATTAGTCTCAAATAAGTATTTAAAGGCAGGGAATGATTTAAACGATAGGATTGCCGTTAATAGAATCAATGATTAATAATTAACTTTAAATATTAGATCAGAAATTGCCATGATATGTAAAAACAATATATCATATTTTTAATATTATTTTGATGGGAAAAATATTTATAACACAATATTTTAATTATTATTTAATTACTTAAGAAATTCCATTAACTTACTTTGATTGAATTAGTTTTCCATAGAGACGTTTTACTAATATTCCTTAAAAATAATAAGCATAAAAATTAAATAGTCTTACCTTGAATTAATTCACATGAAAAGTTAAAGAAATTGATAAGTTAGTTAAGTTTTGTTATGAATATTAATTTTATATGTATATATTCACCAACATATGTGTTTCAAAATTTGTTTGACTAATTATAAAGGAGAAATATCGTTCCGAAAAGACATCTTATTGATTTATAGGTTATTACTGATCAAGTTCATGCTTTTTTATGAATTAAAAAAAAATTTACTAAATTTTGTAAATGCTTATTTTTTCTGTATAAGAACTAAATATCAACATTTAAATAAACTTTTTCAATGATTCACTAAAACTCTTGATGAATAGTAAATGATGTTTATTTTCAGGATTACTTAGAGCTGAAGTTAATTAAAATTTCTTTTTTGCAGGGTTCTGATCAGAAATGAGCTAGAAAGACCGAGGATCTGAAAAACAAAATATTCTAGAAAAATATTTAGCTGAAAAACAATATATTTTTTTTGTGATGTAACAATAAACTAATATAGTCTGTAGAATTTTTAGTGATATGATTATAAACTAATGTAGTCTGTAACATTTTAGGGTATGATAATAAACTAACTTTTAGTCCAATAATTTTTGTTTTAATTATCAAGAAAGTTAAACTGCTTTAGAGAATGTGTTCTTAACGATGTTGGAATTTTTAATCAGATAGGAGTTGGGAAAAATTCTTATGATTAATAAGTTTCAATACTATTTTATTTCTTAAAAAATTGAATATGAAATGATAATATTTATAAAACTAGGTGTGCTTCATGCTCAGCTTTTCTTTACCAAGAGCATGTAAATGAGTACAATAATTCTTATTTGTCATTAAAAAATGTATCAAGAAAAAGGGGTGTAAAGCATAATAAATATTAAAAATTCTATTTCTTGCCGAGCTTTTATATACTTAAACCCCACTTATATAAACAAGAGATTGGACAGGGTGGGAGTAGAGAAGAGAGAAAAGAAAGAGGGGAGGAGTTATAAATATATAAAATTTATTGCCTCTATTAATAAACATAAAATAAAGCTATAAAAATATTTGTTATGATCTAGAACAAATATAAGCCACATTGGGTCTAATATAGTAGATTCTTATAGGCAAAACATAACTTTTTTTTCAAAAGGGTAGGAAGGTTAAAAGATTTCGGGGCTGTAGTAGTTCAGAAGTTTTAGCCAGAGCTGCTGCAATCCTTGGTTTGGCATAGACCATCGTGTAGAAAAAATGGACAATGTTTCACTCAAACTTAGTGAAATCTCATCAACTGTGTAGTGAATATCTCATGAGTCGTTGCGTGACAGTGAAAACAATGAGAAACAGCTCAAGTGCCGTCATTTGTTTCATAGGCGTGGTCCAAAATTAATAGGTCCATCACCGATAGTCGTCGTGCGATGCTAATTAATATCAACCAACTTCTTTTTTCAAGAGTGATTGTAGTTCAGATGGTTCATAGCAAATAGCTCGTCATGTATCTAGTGCGACAGTAACTTCAACTGGACTTTAAATAATTGTTATTTCTGTTCAATTTTTTAGAAAAATACATCCATTTTGATACATCTTATGTACATTTCCCGAATATATGTCCATCTATGCAAATAATAACCGAATTTTATTAAATCCGATCAAAAAACGTAAATTCAGAAGCAAGTTTTTATATCATTGCAACTGTCAATTATTACATTCATTAATTGCTTGTTTATTAACGTCGCACTTATCAACAACAGGACCTCGTAATTTTAAGAATAAAAATAAAAAAAAATTTCGTGAAAAATTCTTCATAAATCATTAAATCATAAGATATTGCATCTATATATATAAACAAAATCTGCATCTACTGTAGCAAAACATCTTCGAGTAATTAGCCTTACATTATAAGCCCTAAAATACATGTTGACAATCAAAAATATTCTTTGAGAGCTTTATATAGAAAATATTCCCTTTTTTTTTGCACTGGCGTTCGTATTTCGAGG
>BMAW01093952.1:0-41690 GCA_019974015.1 Nephila pilipes
AAAAGTGAATTGCAAAATTATAGATCATCTCGATAATGGTGCAAGATAAGAAGAAAAAGTGAATTGCAAAATTATATATCATTACCATATTTTAATACAGAAAGACATTATATGAACATTAATTCTAAGAACAGAGTGATTACAACTCGTATTTGTTCCTTCGTGATTTCCTACTCTGTAACTCATGAAACGATCTTGGCAAAGAAAAACAGCTAGTTATCGCAAGATACCTTTATTTTACCAAACTTCTTTCCATCAGCTGCAACACCCATATGGATTAAAATCCCCTTGCATAGGGTGTAGATAGCGGATAACAAGTTAGCTCAAGCATCCATCATACGAAGTTGAAGATCCTGTAATTTTGGCGGAGGGATCGAATACACTTACTATTTGATGTGTCCCCACAGAAAAAAATTCATGGTGTTATGTTAGGTGAACGTAGAGGCTATTCCTCGAAACCACCATACCCTATTATTTATTCCCCGAATGTCTTCATCAGGCACTGTTATGTTACAGTTGTGATGTCTTGTGCGAAGACGTACCATCACGCTTGAACCATTCATTCCAGAATTAAGGCAACAGTAGATTCTCAATAAAATTTGTGTATTATGTCCTACGGAAGTTCTGAATATCGTGCACCGTAAGCTGTCTTAGTGAAATACTGGACCGATCAGTCTGCTGTTGAGAATTCCACACCAAACATTATCGAAAACTGGAAATGATGTCGAATGTTTGCAGAATATGTAGGATTTTCAACCACTCAGTAATGGGTATTGCACTGTATTGTACTACAATATGGACGGATTAGGCTATTGATTGCTTAGATAAGAATATTATCATTAAAAATAATTATGAAATAGCTAAATATGTTAATGATAAAGATATTCACTCAATTTATTGTTAGGAATTTGAAGATTTATTTAATTCAATAGACACTGAGGATTTAGTTAAATTTATTCTTGTTAATTTAAAAAAAAATTAAAATTAATAGTTCTACATCATTTGAGAATTTTTAATTTCTAATTAATCTTGTTTTAAGAGAAATTTATTTTTCGTTGTGATAAAAATACAAAAAAATTAAAGGATAACAGCAAGGGGGGCATTCATTAATAGTCTTACAGACACTTAGTTATATTTTAATGAAAAACTATTTATAGAAAACGATAAAATAATTTTGTTTTCAAAAATAAATGATCTTATAATTTTTCAAAATAAATTTAACCTAGATATTAAACCAGATCTATTATTTATCCTTCTAATTTTAATATGTTTCAAACTAATAAAAAGTCTTTTAAAACATTATTTATATATTAATTTAAAATTATCTGTATTAGAATGTGTAGCAATATATTTGACAAATACTTCAGTTAACATCATTAAGTACTATACTAAACTCTGAATTTTGCCGGCTGTTTGCTTATCTGTATAAGGTGAGAAAGTTTTGAAACACTTTACTGAATTTATTGCAACATCTTAACAAATGTACTTTTGCTTATGTAAACACGTAAGTATGTATTTGAAATTAATTACCTTTATTAATAATTAATAATTAAAGATCATAGAAATAATACTTGCATTCTAGAATCATTGTTTTAATCTTTGTATATCAAAATTCCGATTTTATTTTGCAGTTTTCAAAAGAAATATGTAGCTGATTTTACTTTAATATTTATCACGACACGAATAATCTATCGGAATTCAAAAGGAATTGGTAACTCATTTCATAACGTGCACGTACGTGTGTGTTAACATACACAGATATATTAGAAAAAAGTGGAAGAAATAATTTTTGCACATAAAAAAAATTTGCTTCTTGTACTCTGAGAAGTCAATTAAGGAGCAAATAATTTCCATGCTTTATTCTGACAGTGGTAATATTTATTATTTTTCATAATTTCTTAGAGATTATGTAACCTCGAGGATTTTCTATCAAATACTTATATAGAAAGTAAGTTTAAGTGACATTTAAATCAAGTTAGTTATAAATTAAAATTGCGTTTCATAAATAATTTAATGATAGCATTATTAATGTATAGCTATTTTACTTTGACCTGATAAGAATAAGAATAAACCTTAGTTATTTATGGTACGCATTGAATTGTTTATTTTAAATTGGTACTAATGTTGACCTTCAGTTTGTTTTTTAAGAAACGTGAATCCGTAACGAGGACATGTTTATTATGTACACGTGTTTAAAATCATTACATTTTCTTTTTTATACAATTTATTTTTTCTTTCCCATTTTATAAATATCGACATTTATAAATTACATATTACACTTTGTATAATTTCCTACACCTCTTGTTCCTTTGAATATATACTTATGAAGCCTGAAAAAATATTTATAGATTGCTCTTTTCTTCAGTTTCATTTTTATGACTACAATTAACTTTGTTTCAGCTTAGTCAAAATTGTCCTTTGTGTTCTCATCCTGCAGAGAACATTTAACATAGTAATGGCCATTTCTGATTTTATGAAGATAATAACACACAAATTATAACACTTTAAATATTCAGCAAATTTACTCGGTATAAAAACAATTTTAAAGCAAATGAAAATCTACTCACTTTTCCCTGCCTCATTCACTATTTTTATAATCCATTCAAATCCCTTCACTTAATATTCATAAAAAATTTGCTCCTTTAAGCTTTTTAGTTCATAATTCTTAATCTCTAATGGGAAATAAATCTTCAATTCTAACTTCAGAGCTTCGATAAACCACTAAATGTTGGATGTTACTTTCTATTGTCACTAAAAGCTAATATCATCTATAATTCATAGAAATAATTACACGAATGAATGTCAGAATAAAATTAATATCGTCTGCACTTAATAGAAAAAATTAAAAATAAGAAAAGTATAAAATTAATATCGTCTGCATCAAACACATCATACACAAATAATTAAATATACCATTTATAACCGATTATTCCTGTACATATTTACAAATCCGATATTTAATATGTTAATTTAGCTTACAAATTTCAAAATACGTTAAATTTAACAACATTTCATAAAATGACTTAATTATTCTCAGCGTTTCTAAGTAAGTGGAACCGTTTAACGGTCCATAGGCTTAGAAAATTATTTCAAACTAATAATTAGATGTTATAATATAGGCATTTCCTTATAAAATACTAAAAACGTTTGAATATTGTTATATTCCTTACTAAAAAGTTCTTTGTATACTAAACAGAATAGAAACTATTTCGTATTTTGGCTCACTCATAAGTACAAAAAATTATATTATGAATATTAATTGAGTTGAAAAAGTTGTAATTGTTCCTTTTTATAAAAATGTATTTAAAATGTTTCAACTCAGATATTAATATTGGAAGGAGAATCCTGATACAATCAAACAAACCTCTTGGTAAAATTCTGCTTCATATTTTAAGACGTCATGAGATGATCAGTACTTCAGATATGAAACAGCATAAATAATTATTATTAAGAAAAAAATTATTATTAAGAAGATATGATGGAGTCTAAAAGAACTGATTTTCTTTCAAGAAAATGATGTATAATTGACATGTGATACTCGTATGAGAGATGTACATTTTCTTACACTTTCAATCCGATCTTCCTTTTAGCATGCATTTGTTTACAAATGAAATACATATCGGAATAAATATTTCCAGTTCAATTTAATAAGAAAATATAAAAAGATTACGGGGGAGTATACTTTTAGATATTAAAAATGTCGATACATCGCTGAAGAAAGTAAAAACATTTTTATTTACGTTGTCCTCGAAAATATTCCAATGATTCAATTTAAACAAAGAAAAAACTAAACATGTGTATGTTTTTTAAGATTTAATGCATATTTTAAAAGCAATTTTTGCTCGGAGGGATATTCCAAGCTCTTCAGACATTAAAGTAGTAGAAACAAGTATAATCTCTTGGATGAATTTTCTTATTTGCATTAAAGTTCAGAATATATTGCTTCTTTATCTATTAAATGCGTAGAATCAGCTTCAAGTTTAAAAAGATTTTATAAATGAATATAAAATAGCATAATAATTACAAAATTAGCATAATATACGTATAATCTATTTATTGCAATATTTACCTTTTATTTTTAGTGTTAATGTAAAACAAATTCAGTTCCATCGTTAAAAATTTTAAGAAACATAATAGCATAAATAGCTTTCTTAGACGTTAAAAGATTCTTTCAATTTTTATTGGATCAAAAATCTTATTGGATTTAAAATTATTGAATTTAATTATATAAAAGAATGTTTATTTAATATGAAAAAAGGAAATATTTAACTATGACTCTCTCTTTCATTGAATTAAAACAATAAAAGAAGTAGACTCGAGAATAATTTGGTTTTCAGAAGTATTTTATTTTTCTGTTTCGTTATACATCTTATTAATAAATTACCTTATTATCCCTAATATAACGCAATACATTTTGACCAATAGCATTCTTTTAAAATAGTGAATTATCACTAAATCCTAGGTCTAGGTAATGGAAAGTAACTATTCATCTCATAGGTGTGCGTATGTCATTATATTACTTAATTTTACTACCATGAAAGCAGCCTATGTTATTAATTATTTTAAATATTCCTTATGCAACTAAATTATATTTTCTTTTAATTCTTTTATGTAAAGTCAATTGATCTCATTAAATACATCATCTTTTTTGATAATTATTTTTATGAAAATTTTTGTGTTGCGTTATATTCGGGCTAAAATGGTAAAATAAATCACTCAGAATATGTTATACGTAATCCTCACAGTTTTTATATTTAAGTTTTATAAATAATTAACATGTATGGCTTTATTTGATTAATTAGTATACGAACATATTATGATCCATTATCGCACCTTAATAATAATTACTAGAAAGTAAATAATATTTTACAAAGAAAAATTCTTTCATCGATAAGAATAATGAAATGATAAGGATCTTTTGAGAACTATTCTGCGAGAAAATAATTTTTACAACTTATATCCCTGTATAATTGTATGGCATGAAGATGCAGATTACTTAATGAATTTCTCTGTTCTGCTTCCAAATACTCCTTTAGAATATCAAAAGTATCAAAAGAAAACTTTTTATAAAACAAATATAAAGAAAAGATCTGCTAAAACTACATAAATCGAGAATAAATGCGACGAACATTAAGCTTCCGCTACATAATTGCATGTAAGAAAACAAGATTAAAATAAAAACAATAAATGGAATTGATTTTGTGATGTTGGGTTATTCGTGATTTTCTTTTCACTAACCTTGGAGACTTTAATTGAGATTAATTGCATGAAATAATAATTTCTTCCCAACTAAAAGGAAACGTGATCTTGATAATCAGAGGCAGGTGGAAATAAAGTGAAGTGAGATAGATATGATGGTATATAAGCAAAGAGAAATTTTGAGGATAGAGGACTAGCGCTGAATGAATTGCTCGCATGAGATTGATGAAATCAAGAGTTGTCGCCGAAGGTAAATGTCACTGAAGATTTAGTAAGGCAAAGTAACCTAGACTGGAAAGGTTTTGATAAGAGAGTATTATTTCAATAATAGTCGAATAGGTGAATTAATCCAAGGCGTCCCTAAGGAGAGCAAATATTCCTTAGACATTACAGAAATTGATAAATAAATAGTTGCGTGAGACTTGACTGGTGTATCCTTGTGTAGGTTATTCACCCTTAGAGTTAGTTATGGCACAAAAGTTGGGTAGAAGAAGTGTTTCACCTCCAGTTTTTATGTTAAAGGAAATCACATACATACGTACACGTTTGCCACAAACATTAAATGTTTCATATAATAAACACGTTTTTATTTTTATTTTAAAGAAAAATTATGCGAATGGTTAGCTTAATTATTCTATTTTAACAATAACACTATCTCGTTCTGTGTTGTTTTAATGCGGTGAGAACTTTTCAAATGTTGTTTAGTTCCAAAAGAGACCTTACTTTTCAATACATATAACTCACACATAAACGAAATTGTAAAAATAATTAGTGTTATGCCAATACATCTTACAATATTTGAACCATTAAAAAGAGTAGCTTATTTGGAGAAAAGATATTCTTATTAATAGTGACAACCTCGGACAACATGAGCGAATCTATAAGAAAACCACATACTTGAGAAAAGAATTATTATTTAAGGCAATTTCAAATGTTTCAATTTGTGAATAATACTTTCACATTAATGAAACACTTCCAATCATAGTAGAATATTTAATAAGTTTTGAAGAAAAACCCAGTTCTTATTTTCCATCACTTACCACTAAACAATACACGACTGGAGTAGAAATCAAACTTCGAGTAATTTTTGCTCAACATTAACAGTAAAAGCTTGCAATTATATCCACTGATCGTGGGTTGATGAATAAATATAAGAAACTGTCACTTTAAATCGTTTCTAATTTCATAAAAAAAGAATATGAGACAATATCTAAAGCAATTTTGAACTTAGAGTAATTTAATATCATATTTATGTGAATTAAGATTTTCTAAGGCCTCTCCATGTTTAAGTATAAAAAGGGAGAAAATCTGCAATGCACTGACGAGGAATTGAAAGTTTGCCTTTCAAATATGTACCCACTCACTGAAGAAATGACAAGGGTACAACAAGCTCGTATTTCTCATAAACACGAGATTCAGTAAATTCAAGATATGCTTTATTTCATTCTTTATCCTATACATTTTTCTGTAGTATTTGATTCAATAGTCATCCCATAATTTTGAAACTTGCGTATGGGGTGTGAACAATTATTCATAAGATTTCAAATATCCCTCAACTTCAAAACGTTTGAGAATCACTAGTTTAGACACATTGTATCATCAATAGCAGTTTTGTCTGGCAACAAAGAATCCGAAATTATCTGAGATGTAAAGCCATTAGATGTTGTGACATCTATACCTTTAAGTAGAAAATGTTTCTTTAGTTTCATAAAGACGTATTTATCAAGCTACACGCTTCTGTCATTCGTTCTTCATACTTCCTTATATACATGAAACCGTTCAAGAAGTAATTGGTCAAAACATCCATGCAAAGAAAAATTTTGAATCCGAATTTGTGAGTCTTATTTACTGTTTATTCTATAAATATAACAATGTGCATTATACGGCAATAACTTATTGTGTATCGTAAAAGTCTCATCCGCTGTAAGGCACAAATGAGAGGTGAAAATGAGAGGTCTTAAAAATGAGAGGTGATTTAATAATCACCCCTCTTTTCTAAGAAGAACCTCGCATAGAACGTCAAAACATTACTTTAATCTAAAGGTTTTTGCATCTAGATAGAGTCAGGAATGCGAAACCCTAACTCGAACATTACGGTAATGTGACTGTTTCGATAAAGGCCAGTGGGATTGTATAGGGATGAATGATTGATAAACCTAACACCCCCAACATAGAGGACCAGTGCCCTGTCAAATACATCTAAATGAGGTCTTAAAACCTTATGTAAGACGTTTTGAAGGTGTATATAGATTTGATTTTTATTTATGGAAGATAATTCTTGTACACTTTGATCAAAACTCATTAATGAACTCCTTGAAACTGAAGCCATCGGATGAATACCATGGCCTCTAAACTCCCCTGATCTGAACCAAAAAGTCAACTTAGGGTTTATCTTGGGAAAGAAGTTGCACAGAGATCTACCTCCTACAGATATAAATGCTATAAAAATTGCCTTCCTGGAGGAGAAGAGCTCAACCCACCCGAAATGTGGTTAAAAACCTTATTGCCAGAGCTAAATAACATTGTGTTATGTGTATACGAGCCAAAGGTGTTTTAAACTAATAAGTTTTAATTTTTTTGAGTTATTCTTTTTTCTTGAATATACTTTGTCAAATATATATTACAGTCCTTTTTATTTCAACATCAAAAGCTGCAATATTAATTTTTCCCTCTGTATTCATGTGTATCAATATTTTGAACGATTCTACGAAAAATCATAAAATTGTAGTTTATTGTACCTAAAATATCCCACTATTTTATGCATGTAAAAATCATTATGAATATGAATATATTTTGTGATATTCCATCACTTCAAAAAGAAATTAAAATGTTGTTCAAGTTTTATTTATATAACGTGTATATATTTCCAGTGTTAATTTAAATTGTTTAATCATCTGTATTATATTTTTTACAGTGAATATTTATCGTATTTACTTAATTTAATCTGAGAAGCTTTTGAATCAAATAAAATTAAAATTGAAATCTCAGATGAATGTTCTTCTTCCAATACTTATTATTCGTATTTTTTGTCACTCAATAGGAAACAATTGTACTTCAACCTCTTACAAAACTGACTCTTTTTCTTGGTTGCTTTTTTTTTGTAAATACTTTGAATGAAAGTAGAAGAAATGAAGACTTAAGCAAGATAGAGAGAGAGAGAAAGAAAGAATTATTGTATTATGAAATACATTAAGAAATGCAATACTGGAAAAAATATAAAAACATAAATCCTTCACCAAGAGAGAGTCCCCTTTTGAAAGATAATACGTGCATTTCATCACAGGTTTTTCGTTTTTCGATTTCTATCTTTCAGTTATAAGACACCATTTTATGTCTATTAAAAAAGCCTGGTTTCTTCGCAGAAGCCATAAAAGGTGTGAGTAACGGGAAAATAAATGAACTGTTACAATGCTCCGTAACAAAATTTCGAAACGACCCTTCTCAGATTTTTAGTGTCTCATTAAGCTCTGGAATAGGATACTTAAGGGTTTCTAGCATTGAGTGTCATTTAGGTTTCTGTACATATACCAATTGATTTTTTTGGTGAGGAACATCCGTATAAAATGTATATTTAAATGGGGAGCAATATAATTTTTAAGGCAAGATGCACACATAGAAACCAGAATTTGTTTGCGTTCACAATGACTGTGTAAATCGGATTATATGTATTAAAAGCCGTTAAGGGATGTGCCTATCATCAGAGTACTTTTTTTCGAAAATGAAAGGAAATTTTTGTGAAACACTTATGTTTTGAGTTACAATGCTCAATGAAACGGTAAATTCAAAAGACATTTTCATGAACTTTTTTTTTTAATTTTTCAAATTTTGGCCATATTTGTTTAAACTTTAGTAAAAATTGACATTAATGCTAAAGTTCATATAACAAATTCTACTTAATATATATCACTTTTGAATTCAACGATATATTTAATATATATCTTATAATATATATATATTAATATATAAATATATATATATATATATATACAAAATAGATCCATAAGAAATAAGAAATAGTTATATACTTAAAAGCTATGTTTGAAGTTCCCCGCATATCCAATGAGATGCAGAAAATTGCTGTACAATTTTATTTGAATATATGAAATAATTTTTAAGAAAAAAGTCTTTTTGTAATCAAACAAAACTAAAATCGCAATTTTCTAAGAAAATGCTAAACTATAAAACAAAATTAAGTGAAGAAATTTTTGCCCAATACACCTACTACTGTAATAAATAAATAAATAAAACTAAATTCTTTTTTTAAAAAGTAAATTGTACATTCACATTGGTTAGAAATAAAGAAACATCTGTTTAAATTCATTGATTAAATTTTTATGGCTCATTTTCGGGCTTGAAAAATTCCACTTTCCATCTTTTTAAAGTGAACTTCTTTAAGATTTGGACAATAACTATGTTATATATCTAGCTACCCTAGTAACAAATGAAAACAATTTTGAAATCATAAATATATAGGTTTTAATAAGAAATTATAAAGAAGCTTTTGAAAATCTCAATTAATTCGTAATCTACTTTATTTCCACTTCAGTGGTGTTTATGGGGTAGACACATACCTTAATATAAAAATGTTTTACGAAGTGCAATCTGACCACTTTAACAAGTGAGTTCGTTTCACAAGATGTTTTCCTATGACTCCCACGATAATCAATAGCATGAATCCTAGATATTTCAGAGTCATAATTCGTAATCTACTTTATTTTAAATTTAGATTAGTCTTTTGTTTAGATGTCGTCACTATCTCCCGTTTAGGGAATGTATTATTACATTTTTTCCCTTTCTTTTTTATATATATTAGGTATAGTAATAAATTTTAACTTATGCTTCAAAGAACAAAATATGGAATGGAGAGCTGAGAATAATACATTTATTTATCACAATATTTTCCATCGTTACCTAACACCTTCCTCTATCGTTCGGGCAGTTTGACAGATGCTAGTAGTGCAGAATAATTTGTCTTTTGACACAACGAAGTCGTCAATCCATTTTCTTATTATGTCCACTGAACGGAAGTGTACAGAGGACATAGCATTGTGCATCGACCGAAACAAATTATGTTTTGAAAGGCCTATATTGATTCTATGTGCTGGTTGTTTCCAAACTTAACTGTCAATCTCTATTAAGGCTTCTTTGACTAACTTTGAAACATGAGACTTTTCGATGTAATCCTTTCCAAAGGATGCTAAGTTTTGCCAGCTAATGGATGTTTTCGACATATTTTGTGGTTCAGACGCATCAATAATTGCTTATAGCGTTCAGCTGCTACATTTACTCCGGGCTCCAAAAGTTCGTAATAGAGTTTACTTTTCATATTCCACCAGATGCATAAGAGACCTTTTTTTTGCAGTGAATGGCTCGTTTCAGCGATTAAGCCGTTGATTTGGAAGTATCCAACAGTTTTTGAAATTTGGATTAACATTTTTCATCTCCTGTCACGATTACTGTCAAAACAATTTTTTGTGTAGCCTGTTTGAGGCGAATCACTTCTACCCGACTCTTGTGCCATAATACAACTAACTCTAAAAGTCAACAACCTAGGCAAGAATACGCCAGTCAAGTCTGACACAACTATTTATTCATCAATTTCTGTAACATAATATTTAATGAGTTTTAGCTCTCCTTGGTGACCCCTTGAACTAGTTTACCTATTCGAATCAACAAGTTTCTATCTTTTATTGAATTAATTCTCTCTTACCAAAATCTGTCCATTTGAGGCTGTCTTGATTTCTCGAATCTTCTGACACCGCTATCGCCCATAACAACCCTTGATATCACCTATCGCTTGTAAGGCATACACTCAGGGCTAGTCCCACTCGTCATCCATCCACTGAATTTCCTTTTGCTTATATACCATCATATCTATCTCACTTCACTTTATTTCTACCTGCCTCTAATTAACATGCTCCCGTTTCAATTTGGTTGGAAAGAAATTGTTTATTTCATGCAATCAATCTCATTTAAAGTCCCCAAGGTTAGTGAAGAGAAAATCACAAATAGCCCAACAACACATGTTTACCAGATTCATGCATCTCAAGGCACTGACATCCTTGTTCCACTGGTTCAATATATTTGGAATCCATCTGCCTACATTCTGAATCTTCTTAATTGCATGTGTCTGATTAGAAATCGCTTTGTTTGGGATGATCCGAATTGTTCGGAAATTTTACTTTGCATTTGAATTGCATCTTCTTCCAGAAATGCCTACAAATCTTTATGCCTAGTCTTCCTCGGAGCGTCTCTACGTTCTCCATCCCTAACATTCAATTCACCAACTTTGAAATGTCAAAACCACAATTCACACGTTCATTTCGATATGATTAATTGGCATTCTTTTTCAGCCCTGGTAAAATTCATAAGGAGTAAAAAATGTAAATAACTTATCGTATAACATCTTCCTCTTTTGAAATTTTAACTTCACTTTCACCTTCTTCCTAGCTGAACTTGTTCCTGTAACATGATACCAACGTAGTGTATTGATTGGCTGGCTATTTTGCCGAAGCCATCTCTTACCCAATATATGAATCACCATTTCTCGGAAAAGGATTTGTTCCCTTTGCGATTACTTTTTGTGAGATTATTTTGAAGATATGGTCATATGAAGATTAGATGTAAATTGAACCATTTTGTATAAGGCAAATTTATATTAATAATTAATTGTGAAAATTATTATAATTATACTTATAATTAACGATGAATAAACGTTTTGTATTCCTTGTATAAGTTATTAGTTTAGTTTAGTTTGGTTTTTTACTAACGTCACACTAGAAGCAACACGAGAGCTACTGAGAGTAATATGAAAAAAAAAATTAAAGTCAATTCCTACTTAGGTCAACAAAGAAAGATTTAATTTTAGTTACTTTTTATTGGATAATAACAATTAATATAAATATGTATATACATATGACAGAATCACAATATTAAGTGGGAAAATTAATTTTTTTTCGAAGCTTCGATACTGACGCATTTATTCCTAAATTTATGTCCTGCTAAATACCTTATATAAGAGAAGTTTTTTTCTCCCATATAAAGCTAAAATTATTTATTTGAAAATCAAATAAAAAAAATTATTCTTCGAGGAGATCCGAAGGCATGAAGATTCTACGCCGATGCTCTACCAACTTTGCCATTGCAAGACAAATGGGTAGTAGAAGCATTGGCTTGTTTCTTGATTCGTCCTTTAAATTAAATGGTTGGAATGCAGTTTAGCCCAAGCACCCTTGGCGAAAGGAATTATTTGGCGGTATTTTTCCAAATGTATCTACCTGGGTCCGCTTTATGGATTTAGGGCTCAACCCAAAAAAATGACATAATAGTTGGAATTAAAAGAAAATTAAAATTAAAATTCGTCAGTTTATTGATAAAGTTGATAACAATAAAACATGACTAAAAACAGAGCTAGAATAAAGGAAAATATTTGACAAATATCTGTTTCAATTTAACACTGTTTATATTAATACTATAATAACTTAACCCGTGGTTTAGCAACCAAGTATCCCACTACCACGCATTAACGAAATCGAACTTATATTTTTTGTATAGCCCTCAGATTTCAGATAAAATTTCGTAAAACAGCTTTAGCTAACATTTTTCTCAAATAAGTTTAAATCATTTCAAGAATCATAAGAAATGTGAAAATTTAAATGTTTTGACGCACAAAGCAAACAAGAATACTATAATGTTTTGAACGATTTATATTCGAAAATATAGAATTTCTAAAAATTGCAGCAAATTTAAATCAGCATCTCATTATTAACTTCAGTATAAGAAGTTGAATTATACTGCTAATGGGTATAGATATTCTAATATTTTATGAATTTGATTGCCTCTATCACTTTTGCACAAAACACACTGGAAACCGAATAGTCGTCGTCTCGAGATCAAGGATGGCGTTGTTTTAGTTCAGTCGTAAATTTAAATCCTAATTCCTCTTAAGTCCTGTCATGGATCTTAGCAAATTCTAGGTAAATAAGAAGAGACGCAAAGTCTTCACATTGGAGTGGTGGGAAAGTTTGAGAAGGATGGTGCCAGTTCTGGTATCCTTTTTGATACTTGAAAGTAGATCAAAATATAGAGGTAGTTCCTTCGTAAAATGTTATCGTCTGCCTTTTAATTTGGACATTTATGAACAATCATTTATTCAAATGGCATAAGCAGGATATTCTAAGAGAGTAATGTTTTTCAACTTTTAATGGACCATAAAAACATTCTATCGTAAGTAACAAAATGGTACTATTTATGGAAGTCATAAATGTTACATTTCCACGCTTTTCATTAATAATCGAGTGATTTGTCATACCAATGGAAGAGTTTTTCAATACCTCACTTCATAAACGTTTGCCGCCGGTGCATTTAGAGGGGTTTTTATGGCTTATGTGTAGGTTTTCGTTGATGCAGAAGCATTGTCCTCTAAGTCCTTACTTCAGTTACCTGAAAGGATGAAAGTCACTCGGTGCTATGTCAGGACTGTGTGTCGGATAAATAAACACAACCATTAAAATTGTTCTTGAAAACATTTGGTTACTGCAGCTGTATGTGTTCGTGCGTTGTCATGAATCGAGACAGTTCCAAAAGGCAACATGCCTCTACTTTAGCTCTGAAAAACTTTCCGCAGTCGACATATGCAGCACTACTAGCGATTGAAATAAATATCCATAAGAGATAAAACTTATTTATAAAATCAATTTATATAAGAACTGATTGTAAAAATTAAATTGATTTGCTTCGTCGGGAAACTTAAAAAAAAACATGAAAAAAAAGAGTTACTTCCTTTCATATTTTCAATTTAAAATGAAATCTTTTGTGGTCTTACATCCTCGCTGTGTGATACAATATTAAATAACCATTCTCACACACACTAAGAAAAATGCAAATAAAAGAAATCAGAAAAAAGAAAATATTGTTTTAAAGGAAATTGATTTGAAACTCTTATATGCTCAAAACTACTTGATCTCAAAGGTATTCAATTTCTAAATTAGTTTTCAATTTATATTTGTGTGAAATATCTGTCGATATATTATTTTCGATTTGAAAATCTCATTTATGTGCACTAACCTAAATTATTCATAATTAAATGAAACATATGAAACTTCCATCTCCTATTTATTATGAAATATTATTTATCTTAAGCAAAAATGCAACCCTTTAATTTCGAAATAAGACAATACATTTCACTAGCTATTTGAAAATATGTTAACACCTAATTATTGTTGAATTCAATTAATTGAAAAAAATTTCCGAAAATTAAAAATTAACAAAAAAAATTGTTTTCCAAAAAAATGTAACATACTTTGATAGGAAACTGAGGTAAACTAAGAAGAAATTTTTCTCAGGTTTTTATGATTCTCAAATGAGAAGGATTAAATACTGTGGAACTGATTTGATCCATCTACATCACAAGTTCGATAAATATCGAAAATATCGGAAAGAAAATGCAATAATATAGATAACAGAAACAAATACAATATACTAGAAAATAAATGGGGGGAAATTCATTTAAACACACACACACAAATATATATATATATATATACATAAATATTAATGTCAAATACACATAATTTTAATAGATATGGAAAACCATACTAAATTACAAATTATTGGTTAATGCTAATGTAATTTAAATGTCGCCTCAGAATTTCAACCGGGTAGCGTTTTTACACTGATTTCACGTATCAACCATCATTAATTACATTTCTATTAATGGCATAAACAAACCTTAAATATATATAAGCAAAACTCCGAAACCCGAACCATAATTCAACCATATAAGGAAACAGATACATTTAAGTCACATAGTAAATAAAGATAAATAGAAAAACAAATTATGCTTATTATACACATTCCAAAATACGTTTTAATTTAATTTCATACGTCATTAAACTTTTATCTATATATATGGTTCTGTGTTAGGATAACATTTTCTATACATTAGTACAAAAAATGATCATAAGAACCATTTTATTTAAATTAATCATATCATCTCATTAAGATAATTACCTAATAGGAGAATTTATTAAAAATTAGACCAATTACTTATTTTTTTAAAATTGTTATTAAAATCAATTCAATTCAATGATTACTACGGAAAAACACAAACACGCTAGTTTATAAGACGTTTACGCTACTGTTATAGGATCCAAGCATTTCTAATTATCAAATTACTTTGTCAGAAATTAAAAAAAGAACTAATTAATCAAGAAAAAACTTCCAAAAGCTTATTACCAAGAATTAAATACGTGAAATAAAAATAAAGAAATATTTTTCGTTTTTTGATTACCCATTAAAATTCTAAAATAATAAGAAACAACAAATTCTAAGAAACAATTAATTAAGAAACAACAAATGTTCTAAGAAACAATTAATTAAGAAACAACAAATGTTCTAAGAAACTTCAAATTAAGAAGAAAAAAAAATTATTTAAATTGTAACTTTCATCATGCAACTGTTATTTATGATATTTGTATCTATCAAAGCGTTCTGTAAACCGTTTTGTTGATAATTCTTCATTAGTGATTGATTGATTGATTTTATGGGATATGGTATAACCAAGGCTATTATCATTCTCAATTTTAATCAAAATTGATGAATTCTACTTTTCTAATAAAACTAAAATTAACAATAACATTTCTGAAAATATTATTATTATTATTTATATATATATATATATAACTTTTAAAATTAATGACTAAGTAAAAATCGTGAATTTCAAATTCATAGTTGTTAAATCATTTCATTGAGAGAGAGAAACAATAAATGTACATAATTTAATAGAAGGAAAAAGACATCGCTCCCTCTTCTCGATTACATCAGAAAAGTATAGAAGAGCAGAAGAGAGCTAATTCTCACCGTGCAGTTGATTTTATAGGAAGGGATATCTAAAGATATTTCCAAATCACATGATGCACGCGAGATACAAGATGAAGGGATTCTGAGGGATTGGTAGGATGTCTATCAATCTAGTGGGGATTATTTCCGACAAATTTATAATTATGTGAAAACTGATTCAACAGATTTTATGAATGCGTGATCTAACAAGTGAAGTTCTCGTGAGTTACAGAATGGGAACACTTAGGGAAATAAATTAGTTTTATGTGAGATTATATATATATATATATATATATACATATATATATATATATATATATAGAAGAAGACCTTCACATACTATTACATACACTATTTAACTCTTCAAATAATTATTTATACTAAAATACATGTAATAAAATAAATTTTTGAAGTATTTCTTTCAGTATCGAATTTTGAATTGATTTTTTACCATGTCCATATTTCTATTCATTTCGACATTCGGTTTTGCACATAAACAAATGCGTGTTCATTTCATGTGTTGTTTCGTATTTCCTAATAAACTGATGATATGGACTACTCTATCGTCATCGGCGTCATCTCTTGAGCTCTCAAACGATCTTCGAATTGTCTTTGTTTGTCTTATGTTTCGTGTCAACAGAAAAGAAGTATAAAATTAAATAATATTTAGTCGGGGCGGCAGTAGTATTTTTTGTGTTAATCGATTTTTCATGTCAAGTATTTTCTTGTTAAGTTTTTCATCAGCCAAACACACACACATATATATTCTATATATAGTTATATATATATAACCTAATAATAACTTAAAATAGCATATAAAAATAAAATAATCAAATAAAAACTATTGTTAAAACCACGAAATGTTCTATTATTACCAAAATTAATATAATCATTGTAAAATAATATCTAAATCCTAAAAAAAAAAGCAAGACAAAATGTTTAAAGCGATTATTATAGAATAATAAAGAATTAAACTAAATAAATGATTTTACTTTTTGCTGTAAATACGAAATTAAAAAATATATAAAAATACATAAATTTGGAAAACAAAAATGTTCTATAGCTTATTGAATAAAACTATTCTCTTTTTCGTTCACATACTTATTCACTTCTCTCTGGAATGAATTCAGAAAAACATTTAAATACGCAAACATTTATAAGCTTCTCAAAACTTTATATAAAATTATTGTCATGCTTTCCACTATTTATTTAAATACTAATTGTTAATGATAAAGGTGATTTAACTATTATACCTTATTATACAATTGGTTTAATGTATATAGGCTCAACAAATTTCATTTATATCATGAATTTTCACTCAAAGAGCAGAAATGCATGATTTGACGCAAGGTTTTCAGTAATTCTTATAAGAAGTATCCCCTATAGAGGAAATATCAATACGTAAAAAATAATGTTTTACATTTTAATTTCAAGTATTTTAATTATAAGCACTAAATTGTGGAACAGAGACTTACACACATTGCAATTTTTGTGGTATAAATGTTATATATATTTGAAGAAAATTAAATTTTTTAACAAGAATTGGCGTATGAAATGAAATCAGTATTTTTTTGTGGGAAATAAATTGATATGTAAGTGACCTTAAAGCATTGATAAGACGAATGGCTTAAAACTTTTTTTTATAATAGAGGTAATGATAAAATACTTTACACTACTCCAAGATTTATATAAATTGAAAGAAGAATTATGATTTATTTAAGACTGCTTTTTTGAGAATGCTATATCTATACAATATATATTTATCGTAGATTTACATTGCACCCGAAAAGTTTATATTATTAATTCACAAAGGACTTCGCAGGTGTAACTGTAAGTATTGAAAGTATGTTATGATACATTGGAATAGTGAAATTATCTTCCACACATTGATCTTAATTTTTTTTCTGTAATACTTAAAAGCTTAGTTTTTAGGGTGCATTTTACAAATTAAAAAAAATATATTAACAATTCAACGCTTATTGAGAAACATAGTTTTATGAAACATTTCAAGTGAGTAGATTTCGTTACATATAACAATAGTTAAAATGGAAATGAGCACATAGAAATCGAATTATATTATTATTTTTTTCAGTTTTAGAATTATTTTACCATTATATTAATATACGAGCAGTGGCTATGAAATAACGAGATTGACGTTGCTACAGAAGAAGTATGCATACGCCAAATGCTAGCGACCAATAACTGTATACCATGAAGCCTTCTCTTTCAAATGCAGTGACTCTTGCTTCTGTTAACAAATCCGTATACTCGTAGACTATTTAATTATGTTTTATCAAGAAAAGGATAACTGTGCAATAAATTGTTGTGAAAATTTACATGAAACTTGGAAAATACTTTACCGAAACTATAATTTATTGAAAGAAGAGTATGATAATAAATATTTATCGCATGTAAATATTTTTGAGGTACTTAAATGTTTTCAAGATTCCCGAAAAATGGTTGAATATGATTCACATCCGGATCGTCCTAACACGTAAAAACGGATGACAATATCGATTAAAAAAAACCGGCAATCTGTTTCGATTTGACCTTCCGTTTTTATTCGCATGATTGCTGAAATTGTAGGAATTGACAAAGAATCTATACGGCAATCTGTTTCTTCAACACAGTGCACCGGCGCATTCCATATTGTCTGTCACGAGGTTTCTAGCGGAGTACAGCATCCCAATAATAGACCAAGAACGCCTTATTCCGCGGATCTTGCTCTATTCAATTTTCATGAAAATTGAAATTTGCATTAAAAGGAACAAGATTTAGGTCGATGAAGCTATGTAAGAGAAAGCGGCGTGTGTCCTAAAGGATTTGACAGAAGAATTCCAGCTCTGTTTTGAACAGTGAATATTCGCATGGAACATTGTGAGATAGAGTGTATATTGAAGGTGATTTTAAGTAAGTATGTATGAAATCAAAATGAAATATTTTACTCATTCACTCTCTTTATTTAGTAGCCCCATCTTTTATAGAATCCTTAAAATTTTTAAAAACAAAGTAGTGTATTAAATATTTAAGTTAGTTAATAACCAACTAAAGAGACAAAATAATCTTCTTTATTAAAAGCAACAAAAATTTAAAGGATGGATATCTAAATTTTTATTGCAATTCTAAATATATACAAAACACGTTTAATTTTAATATTATTCCCGTATTTTATCTTTTGTGTAAAGAAACATGATGCATTTATATTTATTATTACAATTTTACATACATATGAGAATAATAGTAATTAGATGAAATATAAAAGTTAAAGTGATTTTAAGAAGTAATTTTTAATAAATGACAACCGGCAAGATTGATATTTTGGGCAAAAAAAAAATCTTTATGTAATATATTAAACATATAAAAATAATTTTTATATAATTATATAAAAAATGTACATAAGAAAAGAAAATTAATTTTATAAAAACACTATTATTTGGGGCATTACATTATCAGGATACAAATTTTGATTGTTGAAAATTATAGTAAAATATTTTTTACTGGAAATCTTGGTGCATAATTACTAGTAATATAACTGTTCCGCAAGTGATGTTTGCAAAATTTTCTAAAAATGATAACCGTGTTTTAAAAGACATTCTCTGAACATATTACAAAATTGAAAATGTGTGTTCCCTATTTACTCATCATGGTTTGTCTTCTACTTCAAAAGATATTTATTGATTTACAAATCTGTCAAATTTTATATCTATTCCTGGAAATATTTTTTAAATTATAAATTTTTTAATTCGGAATTATTTTCATTTTCATGATTAACGAATTTGTAATAATTAATAATACGCTTTTAGCTTTATAAATTGGTTTAAATAAATTTAAGCAACAAGATTTTTTTTTGTCATAACTCCCAGAAAAACTATCTCAGAGACATGAAATTCAGAATGAGAGACAACAATTTGTAATTTAAAGATGATGAAAGAATAGTTACTCAAAAATAAACAGAAAGCATGAAATATATAATCAAACAAAAAACGGCTTTATTGAACTCATAGCATCATTACACGTGATTATCTGTCCAAGAGGAAGAACAACAAGCAGATGTTCCTTGGTATGGTATATGCTCTTCGCTAACTGCAATGGTCGCTTCCCAACGTCTTTCCATACACACCACCAGATTATGCAACAGTTCTTGAGGTAAGAGTACCCATTCTTCAATCAGCGTCTGTTTCAATTTTTTGGTGTTTCCCGGAGGATGTCATTGTACCGCAAGGCGTCTCTCCAAAAACTCCCACACATGTACTGTGACATTAAAATCAGAAGAGAACGTTGGCCAACCCATATGAGTCATATCTTCACTCTTCATTTGCAACTGAACTTCAGCAATCTGGTGTGACCGTGGATTTTCATCCATAAAAATGAAGTCTAGTCTAATATCACCTCGGAACAGACGCACATGGAGAAGGATCACCTCCTTACGAAAGCGATCTCTGGTTACAGAGCCCCTGTCGAAAACATGGAGCTCAGTCCACCCGTTCAGCATAATGCCCCCACCCCCCAACGACAACTCGAGGACCAAAGTAACGTTCTCTTTCCATGATGTTACTGGGATGACACCATGTTTTGATCCCTCTCCAAATCAATTGGCATTGAGAATCGTTTGTTGCACTGAAACGACTCTCATCCCTTAGAGGATACGACTCCATTATTGAGATGTCCAGCTTTTGTTTTCCTTAGACCACTCTAATCAATCTAACTCACACACTCATGTATATATATATATATATATATATATATATTTGTATGTGTGTGTTCATGTAATTGAACTGATATCATCTTTGCCCCACTGCATTAATATTCTTATAAACCTAAACACACACACACACATATATATATACATTATAAGAAACATTTCAATTTAATTCCAAATTAGAACCAAGCATTTTTTTTTTTTAATTTTTTGTTCTGAGTAATTGAGTATGTTTAAATTATTTTGGGTAAATTCTCGATCATTTTGTTTTCTACTAGTCTTAAAAATCAGATATTTATATGACTATATCGAAATTTGATAGCATGTAACAGATTTTCCATTTAATTCCTTCTAATAACTTGACGTTTTAGCACTCCTCTCATAATTAAATTTCAAGAAAAACTAAAAAGTATATAAAATGTGCATAGTTTAATAGGTTTATTTTAAATGAACTATGCACTGAATTACCAAACAATATAATCAACTTTATTAGATAATGCTAAATTAATGATAATTTTGATTTTGAAGAATCGGAAGTTTATTAGACAAGAACACCCTTTAGATTTAAATTTTGATTCTGAGTGAAAAAAAAACATTTTCTATAAATAATCTAAAGTTTACTCAATGCCTATTAAAAGTCTTAGTAAAAATATTACATGTCTAGAAGGAAATTTAATTAAATGTTAATCAGGAATTATGAAACTTGAAAATGGAATTCATTTATAAAGTTAATTTGCCCACTGCATTAATATTCGCTTCCAATCATCACACAAATATTTACTCAAAATCTGTGCAAATTTCACAAGTGCAAACTAATATTGGTTCCAGTGTTCATAAACATCTCTAGGAAACACTGAAAAGAATATAGAAATAGTTCCTTTTATGTATTATATGCATGGAATGCATTTCTTATGGTCCTTCAATGAAAAGTGAAAATAAAATTCTATTTTTAGACTGAAACGCTGAATTTTCTTACATATTTAATGGGTTCCTTTGAAGAAACTATTCAAAGAAGAATATTGATTCTTAGTGAACTAATCTAAATATCTGTATTTTTCGACAACTTTCAAAATATTTTGTGCTGTTATTCAAGCGTAAGCCACGGATTACTTTATGTAAAGAAATCTGAATTTAAAATGCTGAAATGATTCAAAACAATTTTATTTTTAGATTTTGTATGAAAAGATCTATTGATGAGACGTGGATTCTTATTCCATGTCCTAAGAATTATTGAACAGGATATTAGGTTTCTTCTACAATTTGAAATGGTTTTTTAAGGATATTTAATTATTTATGTACATTTCAATGACATTTATACATTTCAAACAATATGACTGTATATCCTTTCTATTTAAATTTGATAATGTGATTTTTTATTCAACATTCATTTTACAATATTATTTTATGATAATTCTAGCTCTCAATTATGCAATTTATTTACATTCTGCAATTAAAAGTATGGAATATCATATTGAAAGTTTTGTAACAATTTATTCAAAATTTTAATCAAAATAAAAATACTTATATTACTTTTCAAAATTAAAATTTCGAAATTTTTCCCTCACAAAATAAAAAAAAAATTGAAAATTGTTATGATAAATTTCGTTATTTACCTTTCAATTCATGTACAGAAAAGACGAAAAATACTTATCAATTATGAATGTTTTCCTTTTTAAATTAAATGTCATGAATGTATCACATTTTGTACAATCGGAGTTTAATAAGAACTAAGACAAACCAAAATATCAATAAAATATATTCTGTGTGTCAGTTTATTCATAAGTACATAAATTTTAGCTATTAATGTTAATTTGCTTTATTCCAGCATTCCATAGACTGAGAAGATAAGAGTTGCCTGTACAGGAGATGATAAGAGTTGGAACTATTGAGTTATACAATGAAGATTTTCTTCAAGAAACGTCGAGGGAAATATATAACTCTAGATAGTGGCTGTGTATAGAAGACATAAATAAACAGATAAAAATTAAATTTTCTTCTAGATTATTTTTATTAATAAATAAATCATACGATACCCAGTAATAATAATTAAAGTTTTACAAATTTACTGGTTGCTTTAATCTACTGTATTCTGAAAACAAATAATCCCCATTAACAGGTGTAATTTATAGTATTATGTATATAAAGAGCAATTAATATGCAGAATATTATTGATCTAGGTATATTCATCATCAAAAACAAGTTGCACCTGCAAGGAATAGTCACATTGAAAGGTTTTTTGAAATTAATTTATTACAGACGAATGACAATAAACAATGCAAAACAGGGCGAGGGTGTGACAAAATTTACTGATCAAAATTCAAAATTATTACAACGTATCATTTATGTTAGTAATGAAGACTTAACAAAACAGCCAGTACCATTCAATAAATTTCCTATGAGTGTCAGGTACTGTAAGGTAACCTCATGGGATGGCAATGCTATGAATACGAGCGGTGCCTTTCTGAATTAGAGGACTGGGACGGGAGCTCTAAAAAATAATTGCCATCAGTCGAAGTAGCTCACAAATGTACTTTAGTACCTTTTGGGTTATGACCCATAGTGATCGGCCATCGTTAGAAATTACACCCCATATCATTACTACCTACTATTTTGACATGTGACGGGCAAAAACAATTTATCCAGAGTACGCTGACCGCGTTGCTTATACTAAAGAGCCGGTTATCATTCTCACTAAGACTAAAGCGAGACTCATCCTTAAGACGACCTTCTACAAATCCAATTGGCTCCAAGTTTCTCTTTCATGGCAACTTTGCAGTCTCTGGCGCTGTTGCTCTGGCTTAAGAGAAATTATCTGTAATGGTTGCTTTGCAAATCAAATGTAGAAATATCTAGTTGTCTACTAATAGCCCTGGCTCTTAAAGAATGGTACATATAGGGCAACTATTTTCATATAATATCTGAATTTGTGATAAATGGTGTGTTTCTCACTTACTGAAAAATTCTCCGATATTCCCAGCTTGTTGTCCGATTAGCTCTTCTTGATTCCATTCGTCGTGAACGATAACTTATTTTACACAAATCCGCGAATAGAAAAACAGTAACATCTACGCGATCGATGTGACTCGCAATTCGAATAATCATCCACTTTCCTACAATCTTATGATGCAACCCTTCTCAAAGACGTCCTATTGCGCAAATGACTGTAGGTTTCTCTCTCAAAGGCATGCTAAGCTACAAAGCAATACATTAAATTCAAACAAACAAGTTATAAAAAAAGTTAAGTGCTTTCGGAGAACCTTTTAAATTATCAATTGTGACGCTTTAAGTCCCGTGTTTTCTGATACTTTAATCGTTTGCAAAACTGCATCATTTGTGACGCGTTGAATCCCATGCATACTGATACATTTTACTCATTTAATCATTTGCATATCTGTACCATCGGTGACACTACTAACCTTTTAAACATTTATGTATCTAATATAGACGAAACAATTTCTTAATATACATTTTCGTATCTTACTTCCTTCTGAGTGAATTGTTTTTGTCGATAAGTGTATATTGGCTGTTTCTTAGTTATTAAGTAATCCTTAATGAAATCCCCTCGTAATAGATACTATTTTTTTTAAAAAAAATATGCATGATCGATGATGTCATACAATAAGTTTCTCTTAATACAGTTAGATTAAAACTCCGAATTTGTATTCAGAGAATTACATTTGTAACTAAACCACATTTGTATTTCCATAATAATACACCTTATATCTCATAATATGATCTTTTATTTATTACTTCATATTTTACTTCTCCATTTTCCATCTAATATTTGAAATAAATTTTCCAGATTTATGAACTGGTAAACTTTGAATTAACGATGCCCTTGAGCAATACAAATGCTTTTGGAGAAGGAACTCGTAATATTTCAGATGGTATCTGACTTTACAAATTCCAACATATTCAGTTAGTGGAATTTGGGGTACAGCTCTAGTTAAGGTATAGGCGTTCCAATTTCCGCACAATGCGTGTTGGTAAAATCATGATTTAAAACTATAATTCAAATTCCAACCAAGATCACTTGGATACCACGTTCGTGTTAAATTTCTGAAAGTGTGATTATTCAGTGCTCTGCATCATCTAAAATTTATATCTCTCTTTTATTTCTAAATTCATAGATCATGTTAGTTAAATGTAATATAATGCGGTATATTAAAAGAGAAACATTTTTTTTTGCCATAAAATAGTTATAATTACGTTAATGCATTTACCATTTCTCATTCAATTGGCATTCTTGTAAAAACTTTAATGTATTAAAGAAAACAATATGTATTCACAAAGTTGCTGTATTAATATATTTGGTTTAAAAAGTAACATCCTATAATATAATAATTTCAATACAATTTGTAACTTTAAGCACTAGAAATTTATATAAAAAGAGTAAAAATAAATTGTTTAAATTTCTACGCCAAATTCACTTTATGCACTAAAAAGTACGCAATTTCTGAAAATAAGATCATTTTTACATGTGTTCAAATTTAAATATCTTTAAGAAATGAATAAAAAAAGTACCCTTAATTGCATTTTTTCCTTAAAATTTAATTATAAAAGATTGGAACAGCAGAGCTTATATATATATGGATGCAGAATACTAAAATAGTTAATTAATGAAGCTGCAGCGCTCTCGTCAACAAAAATGTCAGAAGTTAAAAGGCCTTACTCAACCATCCCGAAGAGATATCTTATTGACCTGATTGGTTGGACCGTCAACTTCGGACCCCTTGGTCCAGGGTTCGAAACAACGCTGCCGCATCAAAATCATCAACTCTCTCGCCCTACTCCGGGTAGGATAAACCACTCGCAACCGAAGTGGTGACTCAGGAATTGAACACTAGTTGGTAGCACAGTCTATACCTACTGATTGCATATGCACCCGACGCAACTCTCTTCCTCCTGGTCGGAAAAACCACTTGCAGCCGTAAAGCAATGTTTTTCAACCATTTCATCAATTTTATTCTGAAAGTACATCTCACAACCTCGCTTCGTTAAATGAAATATGTTTATTTATTGAAAAGGCTGTTCTTTATTACTAAAGAAAACATTCTATGAATTAAATTTTTTCACTAATAACAATATCTAATATTATTAGAACCTAAGAGACCACTCATCATGTTATTAAAAATTATTTAGCAATCATAAATAATTGCTCTAAAAGTTACTTTCGACAAAAATGAAACCATAACGTTCATTTGTTACATTAAATAGGAATGTTACGAGATCGATATAACAAAGTTAAAAATAATAAATTTAACAAAGTAACTTCTTTCTGGACAAATTTGGAAATGGTGATAGAAATAAGAAAAAGAAAAAAAAAATGTATGGCTTTTCTGTTTAGATGAATACTTTTTACACGATAAAAGGAAAGAGTGAAAGAGAGTGTCTTGATAAAGTAATTTACAAATAATTCGTTCCTCTTTTCAAGCATTTGAAATAACGTAACATTAGTTTTATCTCCTATCGACAAAACTAACACACACAAAATATATAACACAGCTCCTTGGAGAATGAAGGGAAATTTAAATTATACACTTTAAAATATATAAAAATTTACAAATAAGCGATTTTTCTTAAATTTATAAAAAAGCTAATTATACATTTCAGTCTCCATCTTTAAATACGAAATTCGTTCAATAAGTCCTTGGAAATTTCAAGAGATGGTGCTCGCAGAATCAGAAATGGTTTGTTTCGAGTAAGCACCATGACTCACCAGAGAGCTGTCTAAGTCTCAGTTACTCGAATTAGTGATCTTGATGCCTTTCGAGCCTCAAACATTTCTCGACATAACCTTTCTGGCCAATGAGACCCTTTTCGCTTTTTCTGGAAAAGATTCGACGAAAGCAACCCCACGTTTTGATTTTTGCTTGATTTCCGGTACATAATCACGAATACAGGTCTCACCGACGGTGACTTGGCAGCAATGAAATTTTGATTTGCAGCAAATGACTACCAAATCAAAACTAACTGAAGAACAATATCAAATTATTTCGGCTCCGTTTAACAGAAGTTAATTCTCAATGGTAACGACAATTTATCTTACTGGTATCCTCTTTGTTCAAATACATGTAATTTCTGAAATACTCTTGTACTTAAATTTAATTTTTTTTATAAATCATTTTAATCCCATGTAAGAGTTTCACTTTGAAAAGTGTTGCATTTTTATTTAAATATATTTAATCCTAAGGTTCTTTCACTAGCTGGCTTATTAAATACTTTTACAAATATAAAGAGCGTGTTTTATGTTGAAAAAAGAAAACTTTTTGAAATTTTGTTTATATAAATAATAAATTTAAGAACAAGCCACTCATTACCCAGTCATTCAGTTAGATATCTACATCTCTTAATGGGCAAGTCTCTGAAACATTGTTTGCAACGAAAAGAAGTAATTCATATTATTGTATACATTTATCTTTATTGTAATTGTTTCATAACTTTTTCTTGCAAAAATGTTTTAATTAGTTTAATGTTCATAAAAATTATACGTGAAAATCTAATTCGTGAAAAAAAGTATAAACATAGTGAGTATAACATTAAATAAATGTACGAAGTGTGGCTAATAAATAACGAGACTGACTCAGTAAAACCTATTATCTTTACGTAGTACATATTTACTCATTATCAACTTCGATATACACCCTTGCTCTGGCACTACAACGCACCATACGAATCTTCCATTGATCGAAAAAATCCTGGAAGTCTTTTTGTATCAGCTCCTTAAGACGCGTCTTCCATAGCTTCTTCCATAGATCTTCCACAGCTTCAACCACTCAAATCTCTTGCTCCTTTTAAACATGCAGAAGTCGCATGGGGCGAGATCTAGCGAATAAGGTGGACGGTTTAACACTGGAATTTTGTACTTGGCCTGAAACCTCTTGGCTTACAATGCGGAATTAGCCGGTGCATTGTCTTGAAAGAAAGGTTTGTCGTATGGGTTGTTCACCAATTCCTACAATGTCAGAAATCACACGAATATATAACGGACGGTCAGATTGAACCAGATTACTGATTTTTTAACATTACCATCCGGGTCTGACGTGGTAGGGCAAACAGGTCGTGAATTACATTCAACGTCTTCTCGGTCATATCAAAAATGCTTAAAACTCAAAAACACGAACATGATAAACATTCATTGTCATCATCAGAATTCTTTCAATAAGCTATAAGTTTCAGTAGTGGATTTCCCTAGTTTCATGGGGAATTTCGCAACAATTCGTTGCTGATTTATCACTTTCTGGTGAAAAAAAATTACTCTAAAGTGAACAAAAGCTACGGATACACGGAATTTTTTCCAGAAGTCAGAGGCACTGCTTTCGAAAGCGAAGACTTGTGGCCCAGCACTTCTTCTTCCCGATTCTTGTACCATAACTCAGTCAAATACAATTAACTCTAAAAGTCAATAATCTACAAGGATACACCAGTCAAGTCTCACACAACTATTTATTTATCGATTTCTGTAACATAATGTCTGAGGAATATTTGCCCTCTTAGGTGACTTCTTGGATTAATTAATTTATTTGACTATTATTGATTTAATACTCTCTTACCAACCACCCTCCTGTTGAGGTTGTTTTGATTTCTCAAATAATCTACAACCGCTATCGTCCGTAAAATCTCTTGATATCTTCTATCGCTTGTAAGACATACACTCTGTGCTAATCCTGCTCGTCCTCTATCCTCTAAATTTCTCTTAGCTTATATACTTTCCTATCTAACTCATTTCACTTTATTTCCACCTGCCTCTAATTAGTATAATAACGCTTCATTTTGGTAGGGAAGAAATTGTTATTTCATGCAATCAATCTCAATTAAAGTCCCCAAGGTTATTGAAAAGAAAATCGCGAATAGCCCAACGTCACACACTTCACGCTAAACAGTTGTCGGTTGCTAACGTTTTGTGACTGCGTACTTCTTCTGTAGCCGTGTCGGTCTCTTTATTTATCAGTCATACTTGATGATGAAATAATACCAAATATTCCATCATCAAATGCGGCTAATAAATAAAGATGAAATATAATGATGAAAATAATTCCAAAACAACAAAAATCATAGTTCATAATTCGATTTCTATGTACTAATTTCCATGCTAACTAAAGGAGAAACAAAAATGGAATTATAATTCAAAGGAAGACTACGATTTTATACATTTGCTTACAGAAACGACAGGGAACGATTCGAAAAAGAAGGCTTTACTCTAATAAGCAATCAGTCAGTGGAGTTAAGTGCATGCTTGCTTCTTTTGCAGAAGCATCAGTCTCCTTATTTAATAGCCTTACATTCTAAGTCTAGAAATACGTACTCTAAAGGTATGTATAGTCTAATGTTTATTTTTTAAGTATTAAAGGTGCATTTATTAAGATTACGTAATTTGTAAGAGATTACATATTTTTGTAAATTACATTCCTCAGTTCCAAACAATAAACAATTTCACATTCTTTAAAACTACTTACTATAACACATTGAAGCTGGATAATTTTCAATATTTATATCAAGAATCTAAAGCATTCTTTATTTCTTACTTAAAATTGTATTATTTCATGTTATTTAGAGTTAATTCGTAGATATTTTACACAAGTTTTAAATATATCTTGATACAGATAGAACGCCTGATATTTCACTTGTATGATACTGTACCATTTTAAGAATTCTGTTATTCGATCGTTTACTTTCACTGTTAAAGGAAAGACACTTGTTCGAAAAGAAATACAGCCTCTATAGTTACAAAATTCGTTTTCAAAATATGATACAAATCTCTATTGGTGATCTATTTCTTAAGTGCATGCGATTGAAATGGAGATTTTGTTTTCTCTTTTACATTCGCCTTTAATATAATTACAAAAGTGGATTAGTTGGTTTGGCCCAAATTTGTACTTGTTTTCGTAAAATTATACTCAAAGAAAATTAAGAGATATGTCATATATATATTTATAAAATTTTAAGGAATCCAGAATTAGATGAAATATCTACAAATATCTTTTTATAAACTTATATTTGTTTTTTACAATATTTTTTTAAAAAAATTCGTCTACTAAAATGATAGAACTTTTACAAAGACACATCATCTAAATATAATTCTAGAATTTGTAAGGGAGATATAAAGTATTAATACAATGAAAACGCTAAACACCTAGAGTGTCTATAACAAAAATAAGTTCAACAAAGTAGTACGTGGAATGTGATGACACTCAGTTTGATGAAACAGTCTTCTCTTATGAAAATACTCATAGCAGACAGTTTTAAAATTAGTTTGAGATTCTACGACCCCTTTATAATATCAGTTACTCAAAGTATGAGACGGTGTTTATAAGTATAAACATTGTTGACAGGTATATGGAAGAATCAGATGTTGATTCAGCGAATAGAGTGCATATATTTTCTTGTCTCTTAAAAGTACAAAATATATCTAAACATTATGAAATTTGCATTTTCTGCTTTAAGCAGGCAAAAAAGTTCACCAACTGTAACTTTTTCAATAATCTTTGCTTCTCTGTCACTGTTGTACTTAAAAGATTGACTACAGTTTTGCTGGATTAACAGACATTTTGTTTTTTGATATTTCACTGAAGACCTTTTAATATTCGTTCTCAGTCACTTAAATTTTATTTTGTTTTATTACTTAATTGAAAACATATATTTATATTTACTTTTCTAACGTCAACAATGGTCTGAAGGAGTTAAATTCATACACATATTTAGAAATTTTTGAATACATAATACAATCAATATCATGAAAAGAATTCATTTTAATTAATTTTTACTGGCAAAATAATATTAATTAGTTGTTGATGACTAAGGTTATTTAAAAGAGACAAACTTTCATCTAAGATGATATATGCGTAAAAACATTTCAACAAAAAACTGATATCTGGGATCCAAATATACTATTTAACTACTTTCATCACAAAATTTTATTTCAATATTTATTTATACTTTGGTAATTGAATATGTGTTTATCAAATTGCCTTTCTCATTTAGCATTACCATGTAAAAAGCGGAAAGGTAAAAAACATATTTTACTGTTCAAAATCACTTGGTTCTAACTTAAATAAGTTATTGAGTTTTTGTGATATATTTTTTTCTCTATAATCTCGTCACCACCTATTTCTGTTCTCTTTGTTCTGTGCAAACAAAATATAACAAGAGATATTTTGCTTTATTCTCACTTTACTGTATTAAGCCTTTGAAAAAAGTAATCCATAAAATTCTGTATTTATAGTTCAAACAATATTTTTAAGTATTAAATAAACATAATTGAAAACAATCTAGTTTTATCGGTAATAATTTATCTTTAAGCAAGTCATTGGTACTATGAAATATCGGGATAAAAAATAGTCCTTGATTTTCGTATGCGAATTTACAATTTTTCAAATAGTATAAAAATAGTACTTTCTGGATCCACAGCTTTGTATTTCTTAAAATTTATGAGCTAACAGTTATTTTATTAGGATAATAAGCACTGATTGTTATTTAGAAACTGTTATGCTAAAATGTTTTTTTGCTTATAAATTTGCTAATTTAATTATTTTTATTTATTTAAAGTTAATAAAATGTATATAAATTAGCTTATATATAGAATACGCTGATGGATTCAATATGCTTTACTTGGTTATATAAAACGTGTCGATCAGAAAAAAACAATATTTGTCATTTTCTTCGTGTTATTTTGTATTATTAGTTATTCGCGAGACACGTCAAACAATGGAGATATATTTTTTCTTCTATAACATGTCTATTAAGATACATTTACAAAACTTTAGATTAATCTTGTTTTCCTTATTAAGGTTTATTTTTCATGTCAATATTTTCATAAAGAAAACATGAAAAATCTAATTTGACGTAAGAACATTTTTTGTACGAAATATTGTTTATTATTTACCTAATGTCAAATTATTTTTTAACTAAATTTTAATTAAATTTGGTCGAAACCATTTAGTAAGTATTTTATTGGATAGAACAAAAAAGAAATAAAAAAAATAATAAATTGTACTGGATGAAGTTTTTGAAGAGTTTCTTAACACACATAGCATATAACAATTTCCTTATAAATACTCTTCTTTGATGAAAACAATTATGGAGTATTTTATGAGTATTTGATTAAAACGATCTTTCTTTTTATCTGTTAAGAAATCAAGTATATCGTTGGAAACTTTTTTTGAAAATTAAAATACAGTGGTCTATCAAGAAATAAGCTGTACAAAAATTTTAAACATGTTTTCCATTAAAAATCTATAAATATCCAAAGAAGCGTATACTGCATACTCTTATTGGGAACAGGTGATTTCGAAACTTTCTGCAATAAATATACAGGTATACTAGAAAAATATCCTTGTGAGATGAATTATTTTAAGTTAAAACCTCGATATAGGAAGAAGCATCCAGTTTTTCAGATATCAGTGAATATTTTTTAACATTTGTAAAGTAATTTGTAATTTTTTTGTTTACACATATCACCCACACCTATGATATGTTTCATGTAAAGTTATTGAAATTTTTAACTCAAATGTACAACAAACGCGCTGAAACATCATGGATTTACATATTTTAACATGTTGTATTTTTCATTGAAATTTGATTTGCGATTCGTTCCACCTTCATTTTAGCAGTACTTTTAAATACCTGCAGTGTAAATAGATATAATTTCATATTTATCATGTATTTTATGAACTTCAAGAACGTGATTATTTTTACAAATCTTTGATTAATAGCTTAAGGTAACTTATATACAAAAGCTTTAAATTTGAAATTTTCAATATTGCTATTAAAAAATTGAAGGCGCGTAAAGATTAATCATAATCAGGACATTCAAAAATTAAATTTTAAAACTGTATACAAACTAGCCACACAGAAAAAAATATATATTTACGTTTTTCTGAAATTATGGTTTCTTAGGAGTCAATTTCCTCAAGAAAAATTTACTTTATCTTCAATTTTTGATATTTTGAACATTATGAAATTAAACTATTTCTTACACAGGGAACATTATATTTTTCTAATAAACAATTAATAAAGTTTTAGTGTTGCACTATATTTCTTACAAGTTATCAAATATATGAATTATAAGATGTAAATTTTTTTGAATTTTATTAAATTTTATTTTTGAAATTATAATTACGTTCAATGAATATAATGTTTAATTTGTTTATTCTACAGAATGTTTAAGTTATAAATTAAGCTGATTTATGCAAGATTTCCTTAAGATCTTAATGTGAAAGGCTTAAGAATATAAATACTGCTACTGATTATTAATTGTTCCTACATCCTTATTTATACTTATAAATGTGATTTTCATTACATAACAGTTATATAAATATATATATATATCTAAATACCAATTATAACCATAATTAATCTTTTAATTTAAAGTGAATGAGAATTATTTCAATTTGGCATAAAATAAGCTCATTTCTCCTGGTTGAAACCTACTCAATTACACCAAAATCCGTAAATGTAACCATCTATAAGGTTTTGTAATACAGCTTCGCAACTTTCTTCAATACATAGAATCCAAATTCAGCAAAGTCATCAAAAAATAACTCATGCTAGGTAGAAATCTTGATAGTTAAATTTTCTACATATATTCTGAATTGTTTCTGAGCACTTAAATTGTTATCTGAAATAATAATTTTAAATACAGAATGTCTATAACGCCCCTTTGATATTCCCTTTCCTTCTATTCTAAATATGTACTTAAATAATGTCAGAACCTTTAAAAATGAAAATTTTCAAAATTTCGAAAAACATAATTGTTTAAGCATCATTGTTTCTAAGCATTTTCGTGCCAAACGCTTAACAATCTTACCAAAACTTCCAAAGTTTTACCGAAAACACTAAACCTTAATACTTTCGAAACTGTATCTTACTTTTTTTTCAGAACGAGAAAGTTTAGATAGAGCGCAGAATTTCTCAAAAACAATTAGTCATATTGGTTTGAAATTTCAGACACATATTCACATTAAGTTTCTTTGTGACTTATTCATCATACACACACAGATTCTCGAAAAAGTAGTTACAGAAAAATATACGAAATGAAATTTAAAATCTTTAATGTTTTTTTCAAAAAAAAAAAATATGAAAAATTTCAAAACAGAACATTTTCTGCTGAATGGCATTACTAATTTAAATTTTAATCAATGTTGTACCTTTTAATTCTGCGAAAGGTAAAATATTAATTTTTGTCACTTTGAAAAGTTTCCAATTTGACAGTCTTTAGAACTCCTTATGATTTCTTTAAAATTTCTCAAAAATAGGAGATTGAATGTATATATATATATATATATATATATATATATATATATATCGTTGTGGCGGCTGCCTACGTCACCTTTTTGACTGCGGAGCTGCAAGCTGACTTGAACAAAAGGAGGGAGTAACCTTTGCTCGACACACTTGCTACGCAGATTCCAGACCTGTGAAGGTCGCTTTTTAAAGTTATTGTTAAGTTTGAAATAAATTGTTAGTTCCTGGTATCTTGTGTTTCTTTAGTATTTCGCAGTTATTTAATTAGCCTACACCTTCTGATCTGGAGACAGCCCCCATAAGCTGGGATTGGATGTTATGGGAGCAGGAAGGTTTTAGCAACACCACTGCCCCCATAAGCTGGTTTTTTTTTTTTTTTTGACAGTTTTCAAAGCACTTTAATGATGATTATGTTAATCTTGTTCCAAGACAAGGTAACAAAAACATCTCAAAATTCTTCATTGCCTTCATCTTCAGCTCCTTCAGTCGAGTCAATTCCAACTTCTTCATAGTCCTTCTCCAAAGCAGCCAAATCTTCTCTGACTTCAGAGAATTCACCTTCTTCCATCTAGTGTTCTTGTTCGGGGTCACCACTTGTGGCGGTCGCGAAACGGCAGCGTAGATTCGAACCCTGGACCAAGGGATCCGATGGCGACGGGCCTACCAATCAGGCCGAAAAGATATCGTTACCAGGACGTTACCAATTCACAGGTCTCAGAGAGTTTCCGTCGGTTAGCATATCTTGACAACTTGCTTCCTAGTTAAGTTCCTCAGCGTCCAATTAGCCTTTCCGGCAGTATTCGATACTTGTTCCTTGAACGGGTCACCAGCTTATGGGGGCAGTGGTGTTGCTAAAACCTTCCTGCTCCCATAACATCCAATCCCAGCTTATGGGGGCTGTCTCCAGATCAGAAGGTGTAGGCTAATTAAATAACTGCGAAAGACTAAAAAACACAAGATACCAGGAACTAACAATTTATTTCAAACTTAACAATAACTTTAAAAAGCGACCTTCACAGGTCTGGAATCTGCGTAGCAAGTGTGTCGAGCAAAGGTTACTCCCTCCTTTTGTTCAAGTCAGCTTGCAGCTCCGCAGTCAAAAAGGTGACGTAGGCAGCCGCCACATCGTTACGGAAAAAAACATTTTCCTGTGGGTGTGCGCGTGGAGTGGAAATCAATACCAACACGGAGGATAAAGGACGATTTATTCGTAAGTCTTCAGGACGACACACAGAAAGCTCAATTTGAACAATAACAGAAAGACAGCATTTGCATAATTCAATGACACAGATACAGGAACAAAATATACAAGAAGTACAGTCCCAGTTATTACGCAGCAACGCTCACCAGCTTATCGCTCCTCTTTGAAGACAGCCCCAGCAGTAATATTCTGTACTTCTAGGGCAGCCTCCGACGATTCCGAGTAGACACATGCAGCTTCTTCGCCAATTCTCCCATCACGACTACTTCAAGTGCCAAGAGCTTCAGTCGATCCTCCGACTTATTCTTATTGGCGATCAATTGTGGGTATCAATCGTAGGATCGATATCCGCAATAGAGTCTCCAAAGACAATTTTACTCAGTTTCGCTAGATTCAGGGCGGACCTCCAATAGATTCACTCGGCACGATTCCCCGGTCTATCTACAAAGCTGAACCCACAAACAACTGATTCCGCCCAGAGACTGATTGCTCCTTACACTGATTCATAGACTATAGCTTTTGGCGTATTTATACATTTACAGCCAGGCGTGATGTGAAACAGGAATATTAAAGAAAAACCTGTAACGTCTTTTCCTATCGATATTTCGTCTAGTTTTCTTCATCTTCGAGATCTTTTCATTTATTGCCAAAGTTGCTAAGTTTTTAACCAAGTCGCCAAATGAACACAGTTATACAGATATTTACAAAGATATACTCTCCGACAATTCCGCTAGAATCAGACAGAATCTCCAGCAGATTCACTTGGCCATGATATCCCGATCAGTCTACTAAGATTCCACAGGCAACTGATTCCGTACACAGACCGATTCTTCAGACAGACTTACTCCAACTGTAGCTCTTGGTGTATTAATACATTTCCGACCATCCATGACATCAAATGGGAAAATTCACGATATGTCCTTACCTTTCTTCCTATTTGATTTTTTGCTTAGGTTTCAGCGCATTCTAGTACATTCTATTTGTCACCAAAGTCAACGTTTCTCTCTTTGTAGCCAAATGATCGCCAAATCCGTCTCGAAGGTGAAAAGGTCATTGCTACAACTCTCTTGCTTTTGTAAATGGAAATATAACTTTGTTACTGGCAAATCGATTGTTTCTTTAAAAGAGAAGCTTTGCAGTTAAGCATCAACTCATGTTCGTGACAATATATGTACACATGAATGTCTGGTGGTAAAAGATTAGTTCTCTGCAAAGTTTTATAAGTAGCTTCTATTGATTTGAAAAATGATTTTTTTCTGCATATTCGGGCTTGATCAGATGTTTAATATAATGATCTCGTACTTTACTTTAGTTATTGCATCAATCGGGTTTAATTCCTATGAAAATATACAGATGAGGTTTCGAATATATGACCTTAAATAGATCCTCTCCAAATTCTCTCCTAAGATTTGTAAAGCAGCGGTATACAGGGTGTTTTGAAATTCATAAGCAAAAATTTAAAGGGTGATGAATAATATTTAAACAAGCAATTTTCACCACACAATGCATAGGCGGAGGCAAGAGGTGAACCGCTAGACGACTCTGGAATAGATAGAATGTTTTCTAATGCATCATCGTTTCTACCGTGGATTTCAGGAGGCTTGGCGACATTCATTAATCAGGAAAAAGGCATGCTCCCTGAAATCCACAGTATTAATGAAAGTGTGTAAGAAAACACGTCTTCAATTACAGCTCCGTCTAGCGGTTCACCTCTTGCTCTCCGCCTACGCATTGTGTGGTGAAAATTGTTTGTTGAAATGTTTTCTATTACACCTTAAATTTTTGATTATGAGTTTCGAAACTCCCTATATGTTTCTGATGCAGATAATGTCAGCTCACTATCTCTAACACGAACTAAAATGTATAATCTCGCATGAGTTGCTTAAATGCTTGTAAATCAATCTCCTTAGTTCTATTCAGTCATTAATTATAATCCTATCTACATATGTCATGTTTCATTTTTGGGAGATATTTTTAAATTCGATAACATCATATTAAAAGTCTCAAATGTGTTACTTGAAAGGGAAATTCCATGTTAATCACATTGTACATCGAAATATAATACAACTTAGCCTCCTGTTTTCCAACACATTCATTTACTCTAAGTGCGAAGTTTGTAACCAATGAATCTGTAAATTAATATAACCACCTTAAAATCAACAGTAATCACGTGTCCTACGCTAGAATTTCCTATTTTAAATGCTGCGCATCCAATTTGGATTTGTTTTCGATACACTATTTACCTTATAATATGAAATAATATTGTTTTCTTAGTGTGTGTGTGTGGGGGGGTTCGTGTCACTTTTATTATTTTAAAACTAAGAGTGTGATAAAATATATGCTTTATATGCTTATCATCCTTTATTATTTGAAATAATATGTAGAAATAGTTTTGTTACTTACTTACATTAGTTTGATTTTCAATTTTTAAAGTAATGACTAACTTCATAAACTGTTAATAAATCAATTTAAGTTTATTAATTAGGTATATAAAGTTTAGTTCATAATTAGTTATGAATTATTTATATTAAAATTACATTTAGACTCGAATTAATAACATTTATGTCATTTTTAAAACTTATTTGAAGTTGAAGAGTTACAAGTATATTTTAATGAAAGGAATATTAAATATTATTTCTGGGAAAGACCATTAATTCTTATTAATTTGACGTAAATTACATTTTTAATGTTCAGCATTTTTTTTAGTTCATAGAGTATGAAATAAAGACAGTAGAGCTGTTTTTTAAAGAAAAATTTATTGTATCAAAAAATTAGTTTTTATTAATGAATATATTAAACATTATTTTAGGTTCAAAATCTTATTCTTCATTTCTCAGATGGAACAGGCATAAAACTAAGGTCATTTATATCTAAGTTTTCAACTGCCTTATAATTCCAACTTTCTCCCAGTGCCAATCAACACAGTTTTATATGTAATATAAGAAATGACATTCAACTGAGATATCTAATTAAAATATACATACATGACTTATTCAACAAACTGGTTTTTTTTTGTTTGAATAGAAGTTTATTTGTTTGTATGAACATATATATATATCTTTTTTCCCCTTCATATTTTCATCCAAGGGTAAGTTAACTGCATAGTGTCCAATTTTCACTTTACGTAAAATGAAGAGTCAGGAAGAAAATATCTCGAGCTGTGCAACACTTCATGCTTTAAAAACAACAAAAGCTGAGAATCGTCTTCATCAACAAACCATTAAATCACATTAAGAGGCGTAAAAAATACGAATATATAAGAGGAAAGGGATGTTATTAAGTAATATTCATACCGATTTTGTTGAACAACATTCAGATAACTCAAATTCTAACTTGAAATTTGAAAATTGTCACATTCCAATTGTCAAAACATTTTCGAAACCTTGTTAGACATTCTAATATATATCTTTACATTGAGAAATTTATCTAATCGGGAAGTTCTTGTTATTTAAACTCTACAGAAATTCTAAAGAATCAACTATTCAAAAATTTAGACAATTTTATTCAAAATTGAACAAATACTAAGAGTATTATAATGTCACATTTCAATAATTATTATTATTGTTGCTTCCATTCTTAAATTCCCATTATTTCAGAATATTATTTTGTCATTACTGATTTATAATTCAGAGATGTAAAATACTCCTTCTATAGCACTGAATATCTTTACAATGAAATTCCATTTATATTTTTGTATCATGTTTAATATTTCTTACGCATATATACTTATAAATTTATTCCATTAATTGTACTAATTCAGAGTGGTTACAATTCTATAAACTATAGAAAATATTAGAATTTTAATCGAACTATGGTATTAGTGATACGGATATGAAAATTATGATACCTTTCTTAGCCCATTACTTTTCATGAATCACATATGGTATAATGGAGGCGAGAAATTGTTTAATTTGAATCTCCAAAAGAATTAGTTAAAATCTCATTTTGTCAGAGATAAAAAAAAATATTAAAACAAGTCGCGTTATCTATTTGTTAAGTGTGTTGTGTTTAGAATAAAATCACTTTCTTTTGAAAAAACTTGTAACATATAATAGAAATTTAACTAATTATTTTAAATGTAATCATCGTAATAACTAAAATATATTTTAAACGAGACATGAATACATTTGTTCTTTGAAATGTATTCAAGATCAGTGCATTTCAGAAAGAGATTTTTTGATGACTTCCTCAGTTAATTTAAGTTATGTGCTAAAGTTGCTTTATTTATTTAATTAAACAAGAGATTCCTACACTGTTTGTTGTGACAAAAATATAAACAGAGGAAGTTCGACGGAACTAAAATCTACATTTATGTATCCATTTGATTTGAGTTTTGAAAAATCGATGTAACAAAATTAAATACTACAAATTTTTAACGCAATTTCATGCAATATATATATATATATATATATATATATATATATGAAACTCCATTTAAATGTTTGTAAATACACTCTAATCACATTGATCTCATAAATATTAAATATTTTAAAACACTTCAAGAACTGCATTATAAATGAACCATTTTAAAATAAAATGATATTTATAAAGAAATGTTTATCAATAACTCAAAATGTCATCATTGTTCCTATTTTGTATGATATTTTTCACTGGTAATATCTTACGCTTCATCTGGAGTATTTCCGCCATAAAATATCGAAAACATTAGGCTTATTACACTAATAATTTATTTCCTTGCGATATTTAGTTAATAAGATAATTTTAGATACGATGAAACTGAAGTTAGAATGATTTTAAAGGAGATGCTATTATCAATTAGCATGGCCACAACAATTAGCTGGAAAACGTTTTTGGACATTGATTTGCAATTGACATAAATGAGTGTTCTAAATCTATTTTCGAAATATTTCAGTAAAATGTTTGTAAAACGCTTTTTATGCTTGAATTAAAAATTTTCTAATAATATTGTATTATTTTTAGCAACAATTTTGTTATCTCCCGGTTTTGAGATTGTATGTTTTTAAAAAATTTTAAAGTTAGATTTAAAGTATAATATAAAAATGATTTGTTAGAGATATGTTACATATTTCAACGAAATTTACTCATGTTATGTACTCTAATTTCAGATTTAAAAAAATTAAATTATTTTTATAATGAGTTACTTCACATACGTAAAAAAGTAACGTAGACACAAATTGAAATCGAGTGGGTTACGAGTATTTTTTTAGACAATGAGAAACTTTTTTTTTGATGTAATAAGAAATAATTGTTGATTACTGCTAATGAAAGATGCGACAAACGAGTTATGTATAAATATATATTGTCTAGACAATCAAGAGGAAGATATTTGAAAAATAATTAGATTTTTTAAATAATGCAATTAAGGAAACGGGGCAAATGAATGAAATAAATAATTTAAAATACAAAAGAATAAAAAACAAGCAGTAATTTTTCAAGCAATGAAAGCCTGTATTCTCTTAATACTGGGGACTTAGAAAATCTATGGGGGTGGACTTGGGCTTAACAAGTGTAATAACCATGTGTGCATCTTCGAAGTAAGGCCGAAAGAGGTCTGTTTTGTTTTTCAATGCATGGTTTCTCAGATCATAATCCTAGAAATCTGCATTTGTTCTGGATGTATTGCATTCATTGCTAAATGCAACTATTTGTGTAGCAAAATGATCAAGCGAAAATCAAATTTATAACTAAGATCTAAGAATTGTAACTTGTATAAGCAACTAAGAGAATAGGTATTTAGTTAATTTCATGTTTTGTGATGTTTTGATCAATGATAATTTTCTCTTTGGGTATATAAAACAAACACTGCGAAAAAGCCACCTAAATCTTTGTTTTCTTTAAATTTTGTTCTACTTTCCGTAAAATATAACTTATAACACCTAGCAATTTCATGCTTGTAGCTTCATGAGTTTAACCTACCCAAAAGAGGCTAAATTCATTTTCGTTGAGGGTAAAAAATACTTTTATGTCCCATGATTAATATAAAATGCTCTGCATATCTTTCTGCATGTTTTAGAATGCTATTTTTGCAGAGAAAAAGACCAACATTTCTCTCGAAAAGATTGCTTCAAGCAATTTGGTTAGGATCGTAGTGTCTAAAAGCATCTAAAAGTCATTATTTAAGTATCAGTATTGGGTGCTATATCCTGGTATAGTCGACACTCTAAATTCTCCACAATTGTCTTGTTTCCTACCAATAACAGGTTTTGTAGAGCTTCGACATGATAAAGCAAACTTCAGTTCTCGAAACATCTCTTTGCTGAGGGGTTCCTAAAAATAAAATAATTATTAGTTCCATGTAGAACATTAAAATTTTTTGCCATGATATTTAAAATAACTTTGATATTTTGTTCATTAAAATGTATGTCTTATGACAGAAATATGAAATGATATCTATTTCAAAATATTTGATACTCTCGAAATTAGGATTTTGTACTAGACATAAAATGACTAATCAATGTTACTTTTACTGCCAAATTTGCATAAGATATATAACAAAAAAGCGTTTAACGGGAACTGTGGCTGGAGATT
>BMAW01093955.1:0-30092 GCA_019974015.1 Nephila pilipes
TTACACGCGTCGTAAAGCTTCGTTTACATGGATTAAATTCAGTTACTCTCTTTCCTTTGTTATCTCAATAATAATCATGAAAAATAAAATACAATAATTTTATTCGTTATCAAAATAGCTTTCAACTTCGATGTTTTATTTATATTATTCATTTAATCTTTTAAATAATATTTATTAAAATTGCATTAAGACTCTTTGACAAGTCTTATATTTTCAGAAAAATTTACTTTTTAAATACTTAAGTAATTTTAAACTTATTTTGCACTTTGTTTCATTCTCATTTAAGATTGAGAAAGTTGGACTATTTTTCGAAGTCGTATTTATTTCGAAGTTTGTGGCCACGGTAGTCCAGTGGTCATGGTCGTGGACTTCCGGCCGGCAATTTTTATCGAGTCGTTGGTTCGAGCCCTCATGCCACTTAAGACCTACCAAATAGTTGGGGTTGTCTGTCGATGATTGCAGATGTTAAAACATTCGTAGCTCAAAGTCTTTCCATTGATTGGCGTGGTAGGAGAGTTAGGGAAGGAAGGTGTCAGTTCAGGTGTCGTCCTCGTCACTTGACCGAATTTCAAAATTACGAGGTCCGTCACCAACAACCCTCGTGTTACTTCTCAGGGTGAAGTTTTTGAACAATCACATTATTTCGAAGTCTTATTAGTAACCAAATGAGTGCAATAGCCATTTTCATTTTAGTAATCAAATTACTGTGATGGTCTGATTGGTTTTGGTAACCGAATGACTGTGATAGCCCGGTTGGTTTAAGTTATTAAATGAGGGCGATAGACTATTGATTTTGGTAAAGGAACGATGACCATAACCAAATTGATTTTGGGAACCGAATGACTGCAATATCCTGATTGGTTTTGGTAACTGAATGACTGTGGTATCCTAATCAGTTTCGGTGACTGAATGACTACTGTAACCTTACTGGTTTTGGTAACCGAATGACTGTGGTATCCTAATCAGTTTCGGTGACTGAATGACTACTGTAACCTTACTGGTTTTGGTAACCGAATGACTGTGGTATCCTAATCAGTTTCGGTGACTGAATGACTACTATGTGCCACTGATTTGATATCCAGATCACTGGGTAGCCTGATTATTGTGTGTGTGTGTGTGTGTGTGTGTGCTAGCGTGTGTGCTAGCGTGCGTGCGTGTGTCTGTGAGCTAGCGTGTGTGTGTGTGCGTGCAGTTTTGGTAACCAAATGACTGTAAAAGCGAAATTCACCTTGTGACATTGGGCTATTTGCGATTTTCTCTTCACTGACCTTGGTGACTTAAATTGAGATTGATTGCATAAATTAAGTAATTTCTTCTCAAGCAAAATGAAACGTGATTATTCTAATTAGAGACAGACGGAAATAAAGTGAAATGAGGCTGCTGGGAGAGTATATAAGCAAAGCGAAATTTTGAGGAGAGAGATCGAGTGGCACTAGCGTTGAGTATATGCCTTACAGGTGGTAGACGATATCAAGAGTTGCTACGGGAGAAAGTGATCGTAGTGGAGTCAAGAAATCAAGTCAACCTCAACTGAAGAGATTTTGGCAAGACATTATTAACTCGGTATTGGTTGAATGGCTGAATCTATCTAGGGTGTTATCCAAGAGAGCTCATATCTCTCAGACATTATACTACAAGGCTATCAAATAAATAGCTGTGTGAGATTGGTCTAGTGTCTTCTTTCTTAGGTTTTTGACTTTTAGTGTTAGTTATATTTAATTAAGTTATGGCTCAAGAGTCGGGTAAAAGTGCTTCTCCACAACCTGAATAACTGAATAGTTACGATAGTTAGATTAGGCTTCGTAGTAAACTCTTTGTGAACTCAAGATCATAATAGCCAGAGTGGACTTGATTGCCTTATGACTACAGGTCAAAAACATCATTTTACCAAACAATACTAAATGAAATGATGGAACCTGCTACATGTAAGATCCAGATGAACTTCAAACCCACAAATTGCTTGCAACCGAATTTTGAAAAATGTTATCAAAGATGAAAAAATATCATCCGTATATAACTTAAAATATTGCTTATTAATATATATATAGATACTTCTAAATTTAAATTATAAAAGCTTAAATAAAACTGATTTAATTCATAAATTGTTAATGAATACAGAGAAAATGTTTTTGATTCCTTTTTAACTCAAATATATAATTTTCTTTTTTGAGAAGTATTTTTAGAACATAAATAAAACAATATCTGTGCAGTCCAGTATCAGACGAAACATACAGAGTAAGTGAAACAAAAAAAAATATACAATCCAAAGGAAAAAAGGCGATTACTAAGCTAAAAAAGAAGCAAAATAAAATCAATAAAGTTACAAAATAATGTGAAAGCATCTCTACCGGAACAAGAAGGAAAAGAAAATTAGGAGGCCCGTTGATTTCAAAAGCCTGCAGTTTTGCTTTGAAGCCTTTTCTTTATTTATCTTTGACTAAATATAGAAAATAAGTATTTAAAAAATAAACCAGATGTTCAATACTTACCTCGCCACTAGCAAAACAGTCACGAAAATTAAGTACATGTTGTCTGTTGAGGTAACTACATGAGTAAAAACAGAGTGGAATTGTTGTTAGTAAAGAGGGATCTGGCTGAATATACAAATTGTTCCAGAGCGTAATAACACTTTCTCCAATTTTTTTTTAAAAAGAAAAATTGGGAATGTTAACTAAAAAATCAATTCCCCGCTTGGTGGTAGTCTTAACCAAGAAATCAGCTCTTTCAATTTTGATATTTTTAGCTTGGCCGCGATCAAAAGCAAAGGATATAATAAAATAATCACGAACTTCAGGTCAGTGAAACAAAAAAAAAAATGAACGTATTTTATTCGTAGTTTAAATAAAAATCGATTTTTTTAATTAAAAGAGACGGATGTCGAATTTTAATATTGAGATACAAGTGTCTAATACGCTACTAATTAATTAATCTACTAAAGCGCTATTTATTAAAATGTTAGTCACGGAAATTTGAAAATATTTTCTAATTGAGTTTAAAAGCTTTTATTCACAATGATAAACAAGAAATTTCATTAATTAATGAGTCCCTTTCTCATCAAAATTATCAATCATTTATAAGAAGAGAACTCGACAAAATGAATTTCAAAATAATAGGAAATTTAACTGAAGTTACAAAACTATTTAAAAGTTTTAGCAATTATAGAAAGAAATTTTAGTTGTTTATCAATCTCTTCCTCTTAAAAGAAGTATTTTTAAAAATATTTACCGTATTAGAGCCCAATTATGTAACAGGATATTTTTTGGCCAATTATTTCCCGTTGAAATATTGACTCGCGCTAAATTCGAGTCCTAGGTAATGTGTGTGAAATGTAACAACTCTTCTTTTTTATTGATTTATAATAAATAATAAATAGCCTTCAGTGGTTGGTCGTTTTTTTTTCCGGAATATTTGGGGGTTTTTTTTCTATCCTGTGGAGGGAGAAAGAGTGTTGTTGACCTTGATGTGGCAGAATTGTTTCGAACACTAGGTTGAATGTTGACCGTTCGCTTTTTGTCATGCTCTTACCAACCAGGCTGAAAAGACGTCTCATCTGGCTGGTTAAGTAAGGCGCTGTTGCAAAAGAGAGTCGCCGCATATCTCCCTCCTGTATCATCGTAATGATATGAAAATGGAAGTTGGTATTTTTGTACAGAAGGTTGCTTTATTTATTTTGATTTTTTTCTGCTATTACTGCAATTGATATACATCCTCTCCCTGTTGAACTGAGTTTTACTTGTGACAGTTTCCATTGGAGTCTACGGCAGTCTCGTGTTGGCGAGTCTCGTCGACACTTGCACCAAAGCCGGAATATCACTAGTCGTGATTTGTGTGCATTTGTCTTTAGTTAGACATACACAGAGAGACAAGTGTTTTGCGTCGGGGGCATATGCAATCAGTAGGTATTGGTTGTGCTGCCATCTAGTGTTCAAGCCCTGAGTCACCACTTCGGCGCTCGACAACTCATCGGGGGATGTTTTTCGACCTCTGCCCCGTGGTGGGGGAGAGGTCGTGCCGTCGTGGTGCCTAGCGTTGTTTCGAACCCTGGACCAAAGGGTTGAATGTTGACCGGTCACTTTCTGTCATGCTCTTACCAACCAGGCTGAAAAGACGTCTCAACCGGCTGGTTAAGTATAGCGTTTTTCAACTTCTGGCGCTGTTGCAGAAGAGAGTCGCCGCAAGCATTTATTATTAATTACTCTAAATAAATGCTTATCTGACTGAATAATATTTTCTTTAAATTATTTTACGTAAAGTGAATGGATCGCATTAAATTCATCATTTCTTATATCTGACTATCCTTACAAAGCATTTTGGTGCGGCATTCAATTCGGGCTAATACGGTAATTTCAAATTACTTTTATAGCGTCTGCCCTTTATTATTAAAATTTATAGACATCATAAAGTTTAATTAAATGGTTAATAAGTTCACAAATACAAATGAAGAGACGTCAGAAGAAAGACTAAGTTTTTAACTATCTTCACAAAATATGAAAGGTCACTCTCTTTCGAATCCTTCTTAATTCCCTTTAATCCTAGCTTAAAATTAAACAATAAAATCTTAGGTTACCAACTCATTCTCTCCAAGTGAGACACTTCTCGGATACAGCAGATTCGACTCCTGTTACTCTAAACAAGAGTCACATTTAAGCAATCTTACTACAAACGATTAATTACAGTAATTCAATTGACTTACAAAACTCTATCAGCTTCCATTTATCATTCGTTTCTCTTCTTATTTGTTTCAACTTTATTTCACTCAATTCTGTTCAGTACACTTCTTATCTTCATTTAATTTGCTTAATCACATTTCATTTCATTTGCGAGTAATAGGAATTTTATTAAGCTATTCAAATTACAAAGAGTCCAAAGAGTAATTACGAGTAGCCCAACGTCACATTTTTATTGCATAATTGTCAATTATTTTTCGATCTGAATATAATAAAAAATATTCTATCATGGTAGCTGTGACAACTTCGACAAGAAATGATGAGCTTACTTTAAGTCAAATTTAAATAATTCTTATTTGTTCAAATTTAAAGCAATGTGTTTGTGGAAGTCATACTTTAATATTTAAGTATCTTCATACACATGCATTTGATTATGTAAAGCGAAACACCTTTATATAATTAAATAATTATGTATAAGTAATTAATAATCAAGAGTTGTGCTTACATTTGCAATCGTATCTTCAGGTACATCCTGCATAAAAGAGATCCATTGCATTTATAATTTTACACAATCGCAAAGCGCTTATAAACATAACATTCTGTACTCAACACATAATTATAATCTTTTAAAATTTTAATGTAATAAAATTTTAATAAATTTTATGATTCAATAACGAGATTGACGTTGTAAAACATTTTATTTTCATGTCCTATAAATTTACTTACTATCGCCTTCAATATACACTCTTCCTCTCTCCCTACAATGCCCCATGCAATTCTTTCATTGTTCGAAACAGTGCTGGTAGTCTCTTTCAGAACTTATGCTGATTCCTCTTTCACACAGCTTCAATGGATTCAAATCTTGTCCTTTTAATACATATTTCACCTCAGGAAACAGGTTGAAGTCGCATGGCCCAAGATCCGGCGAACAAGGTGGATGGTCTAATTTGAGAAGCTGTACTTAGTCAGAAACCTCCTGACAGTCGATGCGGAACGAGCCGGAGCGTTGTCTTGGCGGAAAAATTTGCCATATGGTTTTTTTTTGTCAATTCCTACAGTCTCAGCTATAGCATGAATACTTAACCGATGGTCAGATCGAGTAAGATTATCGATTTTTTCAATACTGTCACCCATTTTAGAGGGGGGGGGGGGGATCCAGACGTGTATCATCTTCAGCGTCTTCTCGGCATTCTTGAAAAGGCTTTAACCACTCGAAAACATGTGCTCGTGTTAAGCATTCATTGCCATATCATTCTTTCAATAAATTATGAGTTTCAGTAGCGGTTTTTCGAAGTTTCATGTGAAATTTCACAACAATTCGTTGCACATTTATCGTTTTTCCGGCGAAAGAAAATAATAACTCTAATCGAACGAAGGCTACATGTATATTGATTTGTTAACAGAAGCGAGAGGCACTGCATTCTTAAAATAAAGCTATGTGCTAAGAAGCCTTCTGTTGCTGGCGTTTGGCGCATGCGTACTTCTTCTGAAGCAGCGTCAGTCTCGTTATTTAATAGCCAAACCTTGTATTTTGATAAGAATTCGGTTGCAGTGAGAAATCACCAACAAGACAATAGTTTGTTTTACACAATAATGCTTGGTTCAATACAATATTATAAGTAGAATAATATTTTGGTAAGCGTTCGGTAACAGTGATAAATCACTAATCATTCTTTCCCGGATTATATCACCAACCAACTTTTTCCTCTTTTCGAAATTATTGAAACTTGAAAATGTTTCGTATATTAAACAAATGCAGACAAATAATTTGTGAACAGTTTCTTACCTTTAGTATGATTAGTATTTGGATGACTAGAAAAAACGTTGGAAAATGGCAATGCCTACTTTGGCAATTATTTTGAAGGACGCCTTTATTTGAATGTTAGAGAAGTCGTTGTTTTTTGTTTTGTTTTGTTATTTATAAAAAAATCTCCGCTTAATTTAGGGACACATTTTGCACATTTAAAATGAAAAAATTTAAAAGCCTATTTTAAGCATTTTATCAAACAGAAAAGAAAATAATAAATTACGGTATACAAAGTTAGATTCCATCAAAACCTGTATATTTATAATCAAATGCCGTTTCCAATCACATTTTATTATGCATTTCTTTCTAATTCCTCGTACCTATCATTTCTTTAAAAGTAACAAAATGAGGAAAAAAAGGTAGAAATGCATCTTATTTTTAGATTTATATTAATTTTTTTTTTCTCTTCATATCCAATATTAGAAGGATTTTGGCATCAAATGTATGTTTTCAAACCCTGGAGCATTTTACTATTCAAACAACATTGCAACCCACGGTCTCCTCTTGTTTGTAATCGAAATGTGTGGATTTTTTAAACGTTATTAATATTCTCTATTTTGATTTCTACAAAATTTTATACTCAACTGGTGGAGGATCTAAAATGATTTTCTTTTTCTTTTCAATAAAGTAATTGCTAAATGGGTAAAACTGAGGACAATTGCTAAAGAATGAAACCCGTAAAATAGCATAAAAAATAATTCATTCCTGAAAAAATTTAATTAGAAACAATAAATACTTACTTCAAAAGATTTCATGATTTTTTTTTATTATCAGACGATATTTCTTTCCCAGATTTTCTCTTCTCATATAAGAAAACAATCTTTCACTGAATAGAAGTGAATATATTTCATTAATTTAAGATGTTTAACTCCTTCAGTTGTTTAGGAAGACAATTCACTTACACTCAATAACAAAGAAAAAAAAAACCACGCTCCAAGAAGGAGTTGTCTGATTGTAATGAAATTTCGTACGCAAAAGCATTTGGACTGAACATGCAAATAATTAAAATTTAGTGCCCAAAGAATGAATAGAGGGAGCTAAAGCGCATCGGAACTGCGCACTCAGCAGGTGTATATAAGAAGCGATTCTCAATCTGATGGTCAAGTTTTCTGTAGTTTTGCGATTTAGGATACTTTTCAATGTCTAAAAAAAATCCCTCGCAGCAGGATTCGAGCTCATTACGAGCAGCTGTCAGAGTTTGAAAGAGGTCGAATCATTAGATTGAAAGAGGTAGGTTGGGCATATCAGAGAATCGCTGGTAATATGGGTCGAAGCGATGCGGCAATTAAAAGATGCTGGCAAGAATGGGTAGACAATGGCAGATTTCAGCGTCATGATGGCAGCAGTCGACCTAGTGCCACAGTAGATCGGGAGGACAGAGTGATTGTCAGATCAGCTGTCACAGCGCCTGATTCATCGCTATCAAGCATCAGACGTGCGACCCGCACTCGAGCGTCCACCATAACCATTCACGGATTGCTGATAGAGCGAAATCTACGCTCGTATCAACCGCTACACCACTTGCCACTCACACCTACACACTGTCGAGCCAGATTACAGTGATGCTTGGCTGGATCAGGTTGGAATGATGCAGACTGGGGACGTATAGTGTTTAGCGACGAATCCTGCTTCGAACCGTGTTCTGACGATCATCGAAGACGTGTCTGGAGACCCCCAGGGCAGCTTGCCGATCCTGCTTTCACTATTGCCTACCACATAGGCTCTCAACCAGGAGTTATGGTCTAGGGTGCCATTTCCCTTTATAGACGGACTCCTTTGGTCGTCATTAGAGGCACACTTACAGCACAGCGGTACGACATTCTGAGATCTGATTTACTACCGTTCCTTTTGCAGTACCCTGGCCTTATTTTTCAACAAGATAATGCCACATCATATGCAGCAGGTGTTGAAATGAACTGTCTTAGAGCTTGTCAAACACTTCCTTGGCCAACCGGATCTCTCTCGAATCGAGCATGTCTGGGATATCATGGGAAGGTGACTGCATCTACCAGGGAATGTTATGACCTAGCCCGATAATTGGAGCAAATTTTGCAAGAAATACCTCAGGAAATCATCAGGGAGCTTTATCACTCTATGCCTCGTTGTGTGGCAAATGTTCTAAAGCCACCTGCGTTTGAAGTCTGATGGGTTTGCTAAGGTAAGTTGTTGTTATTATTGTGAGCTTTCATCTATTAAACGGCACGAAGCACATTTGACACAGATTCATAGCTTAGATTTGATTTGTTGCTCGTCCTCCTTCCCGTCGATGTGACCTGGATTCATTACCATATTCCTTAAGAGATGTTAAAATCAAAATAATGGAGTGCTTTCGATGCATCTGTTTCAAAGAAGGCGATATCAAAGACGGAAAGGTTGTGGAGGCGATTGAGATACGAAGGGTCTGGTGCTCTTTAGTTTGAAAAAGAAAAACGATCAATGGAAAACACTACGGTTAGTCACTACATTTTCATTCCTAAAACGGGTACTTTTTGAACCACCCTTGTATGTAAATGCATATTAATACTTTTCAATAGGCTTTGGATTGTGCTTGTTCATTAAAGCCGCACTGAGAAGCAACCCGATCGCTATTGCTGACGGACCTCGTAATTTTGAACCTCAGTCAAGTGATGAGGACGACACCGGACCTGAAACCTCTCTCTCCTAATTTCCACATCACGCCAACGGGAGGAATTAGAACATCCAGTAAATTTAGCGTACATCAGACCGCTGGTCTTTAGAAGTATCATTGTTCGAATCCACGAAAACAAAGCCAGCAGAACGACCATGACCACTAGAATACCGCTCTCACCAATAAACTTTGGAAAACAGAATAATAAAAGAGAGTTGCATGAAGACTCATATCTTACAGAAGTTAGGAAAAAGAAATTACATCACGGGTGTCAATATCCTCACCTGATAACGTTCAGGATTACGTTGTTCGTTTAATGTATGATGTAAACTTTTTTAAAAATTTATTAAATTTTCTTGTAAGAAATGCTAATTTCAGAGATTCTTCCAAAAATAATTCTGCCATACTTCCATTTTTTTATTGTCTTATTACTTTCTACACTTACATTAGAGTCACGGGTTCGAGTCCCGTTGATAGCAAACAACATTAACGAGATTGATGAGGCAGTTGAAAACGTTCATAATTTATTTTTTGACATAAAAACTCGTTTGAAATATCAAAGAACAAAATTTTCAGCTCACAAATATAGATATCATTATTTCATAGGTGTTTAAAATGACGGCACCATTTCATCATTTCGTGGTTCTGGAGCAACATTAATTAAACTAAAGATTTACTTCGAAATTCATCTCAGATAAGTCTCAATAGCCCATCTGAATAGTTTAATTGTACCTCAAAATCGTAGATAATGCATCGATATAAATACGATTGATTAGTATCGATATAACAGAATCATGGATATGAATACCTTTACATTATATTGCATTTACAACATTATTTCATACGTTACATAATTATCTTATTATCGTTTGTCTTATACACTCTTAATAATATATAAACTTTTTTAATGATTACAGTTTTATTAAACTTATTAATGGTATTTATAATATTTTTTGCAGTAATTTACCTGCTTTTGTAATATAAATATTATATCCATTAGCAACAGCTATATGGTGTATGTGTATTTGCGTCTGTGTGTAAAATTTAATAAACTGAATTACCTAAAAATAAACTAAATTACCTAGCTATAGCATTATAAAAATAAATTATGTTTCAAATATAAACCTTAAGCATGTAATTTAAAAATAATCAATTATTACTAAGTTAAGTTCAGACTTTTCTGCGAGAAATCATGTTAAATAAGCCCGAAAGGTATTGGAATAATGCCTTACTTGCAGATGAAAGCAAATTTAATGGAACGCATGATTGTACGGAGAAGAAAACTTCACGCACACACAAGAACTTAATTGGAACAATAAAGTAAGACGGTGATGGTATCTTTCTGTGGAGGGGTGCATGTGTCAGCATCAGGATTAGGTGATTTGGTATTTATTGATGGTATAATGAATCACGTGCTATTTATTTAAATATTTAAAAGGACAATTAAAACTATCAGCCAAAAATTTGGGTATATATATATATATTAGAAACAACTTTTTTTTTTCCCTATCAATCCTAAGCATACGACTCTGAACGTTTACATCTAGAGTCTCTAAGTTTGTCCTAAAGCTCTGAAAACAACATTAATTTCCGGATTTAAATCCAATGAACCATATTTTGAGGAAACTCTCTCTCACACTCTCTCGCGTGTGACCGCGGTAGCCTAGTCGTCAGAGTTTCGGATTCGTGGCCGGCGGTTTTCGTTCAGTCGCGAGCTCGATCCTTGGCTGGAGCTGATGCACGTTCAATCTGTCGGAGCCCAAAGTCCTCCCGTTGACGTGGTGTGGAAGTTAAGAGAGGGAGGTTTCATCTTAGATGTCGTCCTCGTCACTTGACCGAGGTCCGTCGCCTATAGCCCTCGTGTTGCTTCTAGTGCGATGTTGTTAAAAACTAAACTAAAAAAAACTAAAAACTCACTCTCTCTCGAAGTTAGAAATAGAAGATTCAAAATGAAAAGCGAACTAAAAACATTGATCATCGAATAATACAGGAATATCAATGCGGAAATTACAGCAATTAATAAAACAGAGGAATCTAAGCCCAAATGTTTAAAAAATGCTGAAGATGCTACAGCATTCTTTAATAAATATGTACTAGAGTAAGTAAATATTGCAATGTGTTTATACTTGATTCAATTTTATTAACTTCGCACTAGAAGCAACACGAGGGCTATTGGCGACGGACCTCGTAATTTTGAACCTCTGTCAAGTGATTCTCTGTCAAATATTTCGTTTAATATAGTCAAATATTTCGTTTAATATAGTCAAATATTTCGTTTTGCATGTCCTATACAAATGTTACTACATTTTAGAATACACTCAAATATTTCGTTTAATATAGTCAAATATTTCATTTTGCATATCCTAAAAATCTTTAGGATATGCAAAAGTTACTATTTTTTAGAATTTCTAATGAATTAAAGAGAAAAAATAGTTTCTTCGAATTATAGTAGAAATTCCATTTTCCGACATTTTGCCATTACCTAACTTCTTCGAATATTCATTAAACTTAAGGGATCCAACAACACAATTACAAACAGGAAGTCTGAAGTCAAATATTTCGTTTAGAATATTCTATTTAAATCAATAATTTGTTCAATTAAAAATGCTTCAAGTGAACGGAGCTCATCTATAATTAGAAACGCATGACAGAAGCTTTTCATTGGGTCACGTACAGGATTTCGTTTTTGTTTTCATTTATAGTTCAAAATATCTGTATATTAAATGATAAAAAAAAATAATTTTCTGCGATTAATTTGAATCCAATAATTATTTCCTGGTTCTTAGGTTTTCGTTGAAAACACAAACAGCAGATAATGTATTCTTCAAAATTATGTATTGTTAATATTTAATTGGAGTTTTTTAATACCATCATTTGATTGGTGCTAGTAAAACTATATATATATTTTTAAATCTTAATTTTCCGTTTGGCTGACGTGCGTTGAAAATTTCATGGATTGTTTTTACTTTGTTCATTTGTTTAATTATCGGCTTAATATTTTTCGAAAAAATATTTTAATAATCTGCACGTATTTTGGCTCTTCAACCTTATCGGATCATTGAGTATTTTTACTTCTTTTTAACATATCGTATGAATGACATCTGAAATAATTCTTATTAAGAAGTAGTTTTAAAAGTTATTTATTATGATTTTCTTCCCCTCTTTAAAGTTTGATTGTTACAAAAATTGTTAATATTAACAAATTTTGTTAATTAGTTACATAATTTTTGGAACTTGAGAGCGAAAAACTTAAAAAAATTTCAAATTCTTGTAATAATAATTTTTCAACGTTTTTAGAATAAATTAAAAGATTTTAAATAGTTTAATTATAGTTATAAAATTTTTATTTGTTATCTATAATCAAAATGTTTGTAATAAATAGATAATATGTTCCCTTTATTAAAAGATTAGGTTGTAGAAAATTGTTTATTTTTATAATAATTTTGCGACGTTGGACTATTCGAGAGGGCCGCGGTAGCCTAGTGGTCAAGGTCGTGGACTAGCGGCCGGCGGTTTTCGTTCAGTCGCAGGTTCGATCCTTGGCCGCCAAAGACCCGCCGTGTAGCCGGGGCTGATGCACGTTAAATCTGTTCGGGGCCCAAAGTTCTCCCGTTGGCGTGGTGTGGATGTTAGGACAGGGGGGTGCCAGCTCAGGTGTCGTCCTCGTCACTTGACCGTGGTTCAAAATTACGAAGTCCGTCGCCAATAGCCCTAGTGTTGCTTCTAGTGCGACATTAATAAAAACTATTCGAGATTTTCTCTTCACTCATCTCGGGAATTTTATAGTAAATTGCAATTGTTTTCCAACCCAATTTAAAGGTGATTAGGAAAATTAGATGAAGATAAAGTGAATTAGAGACAATGGTATATAAATAAAATAGAATTGAAGGAAATCATGGGAGATAGAGGAAAACAGTTCTGACAGGTATTTATAATCTGGATTAAAGTGAATATTTGTTAAAATACAAGTAAAGAATCTGCAGTTGAGAAATGACGAAATCAAAACAAGTGAATTGGTAACATAAGAGTTTATTAGTTGATCCTAATTTAGAATTAATGAGTTAAGTCGGATTCAAGAGAAAGCAACTTTACTTATCCTTCATTGATAAATAAAGTATCTTCAAAAATAGTCTCATACTAAAAAACTCTTTAATTAAAAGGAACAATATCCATTATATAAAATAATGAAAGGTAATCGTTACAATTTGAATTGACTGAATGTTAGATAAAATAGTTACATTTCGATACTTTTGCTTTGTGACTTTATTTTTCTTAAATTTTTAAGCTACATTTTCAGTAAAAATCAATGTAAAGAAGTGTGTGTAGAATAAAATAGTATGAAAATTTGTGACGCTGGGCTATTTGCAGTTTTCTCTTCACTAACCTTAGGGACTTTTAATTAAGATTGATTGCTATAAATAACAATTTCTTCCCAACCAAAATGAAACGTGATTATTTAAATTAGAGGCAGGTGGAAATAAAGTGAAGTGAGTTAGATAGGAAAGTATATAAGTAAAGCGAGAGACACACGATAGAGGTCGAGTGGCTCTATCGTTGAGCAGTTGTCTTATGGTCGTAGACGAGATCAAGAATTGCTACAAGTTACCGACGGCAGAGTGGAACCTAGAAGTAGAGTCAGCCTCAACTTCAACGTTTGGGTAAGGCTCCGTTAATTTGATATTAGTAAGACAGGCAAATATATTTAAGGCGTTACTTTGGAGAGTCGGTGTTTATTTGTCGTTATAGTACAAAACTGTTAAATAAATATTGTGTGAGACATCTATCTAACGTCTTCTTGCATAACTTATTGACTCTTTAGTATTAGTATATTTAGTTTAGCTATGGCACAAGAGGCGGATAGGAATGTTTTGTCGTCACAAGTTATCATATGATTATTTTAGCATTCAACGTTATATTCCCACAAATTTTTATTTATTCAATCTGAAAAAAAAATCATTCCTAGAGTTTATTACATTTAATAGAATTTTATGAAACGGAAGTACCCTCAAACTATTTTTGTGCAATTTAAAATGGTATTAAAACATAAGTAAAATGTATTGAATTCATATATCATAATATAGAAATATCTTACGAGTCTATTTGTGGTAAGGAATGAAAACAATATTAAACATGTTTATCTTTTTTTTTTTTTTGAAACTTGTTGATTTGCTGAAAAAGATTTTTTAAAATAAAGTCAATCTTAAAAAATAAGAGAAAAAGAAATTCCTAGAAATTCTGAACGATATAATTAGAATTTTTATTTACGAGTACAATACCAAGAAGAAAAATAAAACAGAATAGTTAAAATAAATAATTTTATCATTTGGGTAAAAGCTTTAACCGAAAAATATCTTCTAAAAATTTTTAATAACTTTAAAAATAGATAGGCGATGCCACTTTAAATATACCTGTCTAGTTTTATGATTTTTGAGTCTTGTTACATATTGCGTTAAAGTCGTCTGCGTGATATAGATGACACAAATTCGAGAATGAAATATTTTGATTCTACTGTTCAATCAAAAATTTATATTTAAATGTCAGTTTCTTATATAAAAGATTATTATTCTTATTATAAAATATTTTTTATATACAAGTGTATCAAATAAATTTTTACGTAATACATTTCCAATTAATTTCGTTGCAAATTATCGAAAATAAAAAAAAAAAATATCGTCTGCATAATATTTTTCATATTAAAAATTCCGTTAAGGGTGATTAAAGCTGACCGTTAAGGCAAGTTTAAATAACTTTAAGCGATCAAAATGAACAATTTGACAGATTTCGTCATCAAATATTCAGTGAAATCATAGAACGTTCGAGGAAAATATTTCTTTTATGTTCCAGCCCTGAATTCTGAGTAGGAAGAATTAAATTTATTCTGTGTACTAAAATTAGATACTGGTAATTACATCATCTCAGCTACGTGTGTAAAGGAAGCATTAAGGTAATGCATAAGTTGCCTGATTGGATTTATTAAAACGAAAATGTCAAAAAGAGTGTCTGAATATTCTATTATTAAATTTACGATAAATGGCGTACTTAGCGTCATTCATATTATATTCATATCGATTTTCATTGTTTCAGCGTGTATGGAGGTGAAATTTTATGGTAAGAAATTTTCATTTACATTTAAACTGAAACATTAGAAGGAAAGATACAATTAATTTAAAATTAAATTCAGGTCTTGGATATTAAATTGAAATAATTAAATTGGGATCTAATGAATTAAAAATGCATTATCTAAGTCTAAGAATGAAGTAAAAGGAAATAAATGTTGAAACAGGCTGCAGACTGTTAGGCTGGGTTATTCTAGAATAAATAACCAAACTTTCTCCAGTCAACGAATCATATTGCATTAAAAACAGTTATACAAACAAAGATGCAGTTGAACAGAGATCAACAACAAATAAATTCAATACAAAATTATTTAAGCAGAAAACAACTCAGAAAGCCCAGAGAAATTCAAACGTATCTCAATTATAATACAAATAAAGAACCAGAAATATAATACAATAATACAAAATAAGCCACTATATAACTTACATAATCATCGCATCACGTGAAGACCGCGAGCACATATGGTTGACAAATATCCTGGCTCTAAAAGCGAAATGATTAGGCAAATGCTAGCAAGTGAGTGAATGTAAAGGTCATTGGCGCAAGAGCCAGATGTGGCTATGCTGCACCAAACAAGATTTAACTCTGGTCTACACGTGAAAAAATTGAAGGAGGAAAATTGGTTGACAAGAAGGAGGGTCGAAAATAGAGAAGGATCGCTAGGGTATCTCTGGAATGCGTCACCCGCGTTTACCAAAGACAATAAACACCATGGGAAAGAAAAAGATCATGAGAGTGCCTCGGGGTCATGATGTCCGAACTTGCCTGAAGAAGGTAAGTCCCTGAGGTCCCTTGATAAAATCCCCAGGGGCCAGGGTGCCCGACGGTGCCCCGAGATGCTGGGTACCCATTTTAGTCTCCTCTTACGACATTCATGAGCTACAGTGGGACTATTCTGTCATACCCGGTCACCATATGGATCGCAAATGATAGCAATGCTATCTACCAATTAGTATTAAAAGTTTTATATATATATATACACGAGATGTATTGTAAATATATTTAATTATTACTAAAAAATAACTGAGATATCTGAGTAAAATCTTCTGCTTATTAATTGATCTTTTTATGTACATATTGTTACAAATTACAGCTATTAATGTTGATCTGTTTAATTTCAGGAAGACTTAAATTGAAGTATGAAGAGTGAAGTATTCCTGTATGAAGAAAATGGAATTTCTTCTGCTAACTTCTACAATGGCTGCCTTCGAAATTCAAGAAACTCTGGGAGAAATTCATAACTCTAAATGGTGATCATGCAGATAAGTCTTAAGAATAATGAGCAACAAAATAAGTTTCTACCGGGATTATTTTTGTAACAATTAAAACTTTCGGATACTTCGGGAAAATAATTAAGACTCAAAGATAATGAGAGTTATTTCAATTTATGGCATTCTGAAACCAGGCAAATCAAGATTAATAGTTGATTGATTAAATGCTTCGTTTTATGGGATGTAGAACAACAAAAGCTGCAAGAGGGATTCATTGAAGACTGACACAACTGTCATAAAACTCTTTATTTACATACTTGTCGAGTAACTTTTGAATCACCTTTGGTGGAGTCTCCCTTCAATGCAATGCACTTTTTCCAGCGACTCTGCCTTAAAGACATGTTCATGGCCGGCCATCCTTGGATGGTGCCTAAAAAATCCACCTCTAAAACCTTTACAGCAGCTCTCGCTTTAGGAAAATTGTGACCTATGAGCTCCTTCTTTCCCTGAGGGTATAAAAAATAGTCTCACAGTGTTATATCCGGAATATAAGGCGGATGCAGTACAACAGGAATGTTTTTTTTTTAACTTTTTGGTTATAAATTCGTGAATAGCACACATCACAGTCACCCGCGCAAAATCTTGGTATAGTTTCCGGCGGTTAACGAGATCTAGACTCTTATTAGAGAAGTAATCCTTCAGCAATTGCTTCATTATGGTACGTAATAAGCTGAAGCGATTGTCTACCTTTGTGGGACTCTGTGAGTGTACGCCATATCGCGATCATCAAAGAAAGTGATCGCCAGATTTCAGCTATGCATAAAACAAGATAATTTGGTAGGGGATCAGGGAATAAGAATAATGAAATGTGCATTGAATCACTCATAATATGCAAGCAAAAATTAGAAAATATTTAAAAACTTAAAAAATCATAATGCAACATGTTTCGCAATTAGGCACTGACATCACACTTGCTCTCGGCGGCAGTCAACCACAACCACCAAACTCTGATCAAAATAATCAAGTCATGAACAAGCAGCAAACCATTTAAAAACTCTCCCCCTAGATGAAGTTACATCATCTCATTGACTGTGAACAGAAGTAGAAAAAGTATACACTGAATAAGGTTTTGCTATGTAGTGATCGGCTGGAAAACATTACGCACTACTGCGCGCCTCTATTTTAATTCGGTAAAAATGTAACGTCCATATAAATGGCTGCTGATCTTGGCAGGATGCACTTAAATGTTCATAATTTTTTTCCGTAGATAAAATTGGCCAACGAGGGCCTTAGTTTGGAGATCCCTGGTAAAGTTGATAAATTTGCAGCAAAAGGCAACATGTCAACTCTTCTTCGACCCCAGTGTTCAAGGGTTCGATATACCGCTAGCAATCAAGGTCAACTCTCCCCCCGTCCAAGGGCTCGAAAACCACCCAACGCCGTAGTAGTGAACTCAGGACGAAACACTAGACAGCAGCACAGCCTAAAATTACTGGTTAGATATACCCTTGACGCAAAATCACTTGCTTATGTGTGTCTAACTGAGACAATTGCACGTAAATCAGAACTAGTGATATCTGGCTATGGTGTATGCCTCGTCTATCTCCAACGAGACCCTCCACTCAACTAGAGATAGACGATCACTCCAAATAGAAACTGTCGAAAAATGAAACTCAATACAACTGGGAGGAGATGTATACCGATAGCAGTAATGGGTAAAAAAAAGCGACATTCTCTACAAATATCAATGTTTCTCTTCGTATCATTACGATGATACTGGTAGAGGAGCACACTGGGGCACTCTGTAGTAACAATGCCAGAAATTAAAATGCCTTAATAACCAGTCTGGCTGGGACGTCTCTTTTGGTCTAGTTAATAAAGGAGCGTCAAAAAGTGATCGGTCAACTTCTTCTTTGGATCCAGTACTGGAGGGCTAGAGACACCGATGGCACTCCAAGGTCAACTCTCTTACCCTCCCCAGGTTCTAAAAATATCTAACACCAAACTACCATTAAAGCCTGGTGCCAACAACAACTTCCGGGAGTCTTTTCCAACGAGTTAGTTCAACGAATCACTCGTTGGCCCAAGTACTTGGAAATTAATAAAACCAATGTCGAAAAATGAATAGTTAATAATAATAGGGATAATGTAACTTTCATGTACAGCGAGAATTTTGAAAATCGGGTACCGAATAAGAAGTTACGGCCGCATAGGCCTTACTTTTCAGTAAAGCTTCGTGTGTGTGAAGGGATGCTGAATTGTGCACATTTTTGTACTGCAAAAAATAAAAGTAAATCATTTGGGTTCCAAAAGCTTATGAAATATCAACAATATTCAAGTTGTTTATTACAACGAGGTGTAGCAGTTTTTATCCCTTTTTTTTATTCGATCTTTAAAAGTGTGTAAACTTTTTTTGTACATTATAACTCCTGCACACTTATCTTTTCTCAACCTAATAATCCAAATCAAAATAGTATTACTATTTTAAATTATTTGCTGTAAGACATCTTTTTTATTACGATTCGTAAGTTCAATTACTGAATTTACGACACCCACACTTTCCTCAGTAAAATGTTTGTTTTTCAGAATCTATACATATTTTCTTTGCTTTAGGAAAAACCATTTATTTTTATACAAAACTTATTTTTCCATTTCAATAAAGCCCAAACATTCATGTTTTAGCCCCTTTTTTTTATGTGATTGAAGAATTCTCATGAATTTCTATAGGTAAAGAATAAAGGACGCCTTTAAAAAATACTTGAGTAAAAACAAGGTATAGGAAAAAAATATCCTTAAAATGTCTATTTTAAGGGAAATACAATAAAAGCTTTCAAATCTTGTTTTGAGAAAAATCACTCTAATTCTTGAAACTGTTACACTGTTAAAAATCCTAGAAGTGCATACAATAAATCTCACTGCGAGAGAAAGGTATTCACGCACCTTTTACAGTAAGCTTTCAATAAAAACTTATTCAAAATTATATCTCAGGAGGTCTATTTTTATCGAAAAACGCCGTCTAAAGGGAAATATTATAGATTTTTTATTAGCCACCCAAGGAGCTGTAGTTTTCTAAACACTATAAATGTCGAACCTGACCACTTTTCAAAAATTTATCCTATTTTTGCGAATATTTTTTATGTCTAGATTTTACGTTCACCAGTAACATACTTAATTTTCAAAAATACGTCAATTTCCTAATTTCTCCTATATTTTTTATTGGATTGAAATTAAATATATGCAATATATGTCTGATATCTGCTTTCCTCACTAATGAATTCAATTTTCAACATTATATCATAATAAATTTTACACAATTTTTTATTGGATTGAACTTAAGCATATATAAAAATTAAACATTTTATTTACTTATCGATTTATGTATTTAAATCATATGTAAACTGGAATCAAGATACGACTTAAAATAAATAATATTGTTCAGAATTTTAAGCTGTGAGGCAGCCATTTTTTCCCCTCAAGAATTTCAAACTACGTCTTTTTAGTTTGGCTTCCTTCTTGGAATGTTTTGAAGTCAAATGATTTTAAAATTGATTTAATACTATTGGCCACCCAAGGGGCTGCTGTTTTAAGTGGATCACTCTTGGCGTACCAGATCACTTTCCAATTTTTTTTTATCGCTTGCTTCAATTTTAATTATATTTAGCTTAAATATATTCAACTGAATAATTTATCGTTTGCTTTAATTTTAATATCGGAAAAGTTTACTATTGTCCATCCCTCGATAATTCATCGTTTACTTTAATTCTTATATTTAATGGGGTAATTTAATAATAATTTTTAAAAAAGTGCACCTTGGATGGCTAAATTTGTTCTTTGTAAAACTTTGCATAGAACTTATTAATTTTTCTATAATATATATAAAACTGCCTTTTATTTAGTGCGTTTCAATTTTACTCAGTAAAACATCACGAGAACTATCGATGACGGACCTCGTAACTTTGAATCCTGGTTCTGGTACTTTCTTTTCCTGGCATTCGATTGGAACATAGCTGATCACGAAACCTGAAACCTTAACAGCTGAGCATTGATGTAATTATAAGTTGAAAGCTTTGGAACTAAATATACATCCCCAATAATTACAGCTCGTAACAAAAAAAAAAAATGGCCGTATCACCTTCAAGTACATTACATAGTTACATTCGAACTTCGAACGTAGTTGACTACGAAATTCAAAACCTTAACCGTTGAGCATTGCTTTACGCGATGTTGCAATTAAATAACGAGACTGACGCTGTAAAACATTTTATTTTGATGGCATATATATTTACTTATTAACGTCATCAATATACACACCTCTTCTATCCCTACAGCACTCCATGCGAGTTTTCCATTTTTCGAAACAGTGCTGAAAGTCTTCTTCCTCAGCTCCTCCAGGACGCGTTCCGCTTTCACTTCTTCAACGGAGTCATATCTTGTTCCTTTTAATGTAGATGTTCCCTCAGGAAACAGATAGAAGTCACATGGCTCAAGATCTGGCGATAAAGGGGTATGGTCTAATACTGGGATGATGTACTTGGCTAGGAAGCTCTTGACAGATGATGTAGAATGAGCCGGCTCATTGTCTTGTCGGAGAACCCATGATTTGTTCTTCCACAATTCGGGTCGTTATTCCTTATTCTTTCACAGAGTTCAGCAAGAACGTGAAGATAGTAATGTTGATTAATAGTTTGACCTTCAGGAACCCAGTGAAGGTACATAATTCCATGAATATCGAAAAAAAACATTCCTCATTGCTTTGAATTTTGATTTGCTCATTCCAGATTTTCTGGCTCTCGGTGAAGATGGGCTCTTACAGTGCATAGATTGGTGCTTCGTTTCAGGATCATAAGTAACAAACCACGATTCGTTCATACGTTTATATCCTTTCCAATAAGTTTGAGTCATTTGCAATGGCATTCAAAGTGTCAGTACCAACATTTTTGAGAGCTTCTTGTTGTTCAAACGTGAGAATTTTGGCGCACACTTTTTGCATGTTAAAACTGTTGGGTAAAATTTCCCGTGCGGATTCTTTGTCAATTCTTGCAGCCTTAGCAAATGCACGATTACTTGACCGACGGTCAGATCGAACCGGATTACCGATTTTTTCGATATTGTCATCCGAGTTTGACGTGGAAGGGCGAACTGGGCACGAATCGTCTTCAACATCTTCTCTTTAAAACGCTTAAGCCACTCAAAAACACGGGCATACGATAAACATTCATTGTCATACACTTCTTTGAATAAATTATCTTTTGAGGGGTTTTCCAAATTCCACATGTGAAATTTCACAACAATTCGTTGCTCTATTGTTACACTTATCATTTTTCCAGCGAAACAAAAAAAAAATAATAACTTTAATGAGAACGAAGACTACGTCTACACAAATTTGTTTACAGAAGCGAGAGGTACAGCATTAGAAAAAAATGGTCTCATGTAAAACAGCTGTCGGTCTCTGGCGTTTTGCGTATGTGTAAGAGCGTCAGTATCCTTATTTAATGGCCACATCTCGAATTTCTAAGCTGCAAGCATTGAACTAATTTTACATACCCAATCAATTACAGTTCGCAATGAAAAAAATTGTCGTATTACTTTCAAAAACATTATATAATTACTGTCGAACATCTATATTTAGAGCATTTATACATGGAAATCTCCACGTACCGCACTTTTTCCTGAAACCTTGAATATTCACTATAGGAGCAGTAACTGCATATCCAACAAAAGTTTCTATACGTCAAGCAATTTTTGTTTTCGAGCAGTTTCTACTCGTGAATGAGAATTTAATTAGGGGATTTCAACACCGATCATTACATATAGGATGAGGATGAACTGAAAGGCAATGATGATGAACCAATTGAAAAAACATCAAGAAAACAAGTAAGCAAAGCATTCTAAATTGTCCAACACGACTTGAGATTTATTTCTACCTTTCGCGTGAAGAATTAGAATAAAAGTGAAGATAATTTTAAAAGTGACTTCGGCAAAATCTTAAATTCCAAAAGATATTAGAAAGTACTTTGTTTCAAAAAAAGTAAATGTTTCTTTGAGTTTTTTGCTTACAAACATTCAATTTTATAACATTGCACCCGAATTCGGAAATTACTTATATATTACAAATAATTTAATTTTTTCAAATACATTTGTTTTATATAATTTAAGGCTTAATATATTTTCTCAATCCCTAAAAAAAACCGACTATACATAATAATTTTTGGTAAGAAAATGGCGAAAAATATTTCAATACGTGTTTCCGTACATAGAAAAATTTCTGTGCATCAAAATTTTTTTCACGAACCTTTCAGTTCAATATATAAATTGCTCGATTGTATTTTCTGCATTTTAATGCACGTTTTAAAATATGTTTAAATAATGATTATTTTAAAATTTTCATTAATAAAATGGGATTCTAAGTTTTAGATTTCTTACTATACATAAATGAATAAGTTAGTTGAAAAAAAGTATGTTAATACTAAGACAGCAGAATTATTTAGTAACAATTCATATATTTTAATCAATGCACTATACTGGAAGTTTAACAAATTGTATTTATTGAGTTATTTCCTGAATTCTCTCTAAAATGTTAAAATCAATGTAATTCTCTCTATTTGGATCTACTCCAGATTAAATTTAAAAAAAAAAACTAGCATTGGGAAACGTATGATGGATATCTTCAATGACGATGTTAGAAGTTATAGGATTCAATAAAGAACCCGAGAGGGAATTCCTTTCGGTCTAGATGTTAAGAGCATTGAAAAAAAAATGAAAGTAGTTTTCTCCGAACTGATAGAGCGACGGTTCGAGCCCCCCGTTATTTAAGGTTAATTGGTTTCTTCTTCCACCACGGGAGGAGGAAAATCTATCCGCCAAAAAAGTGGCCAGGTAAAAACATCTTTCAGCTAAAATGATGAAACAAAAAAACAAGAGGGCCGTACAACCTAGAACCACTGGTAGCATGTCGCCCCGATACAAAAGCTTGCCTCTGTGTGTCTATTAAGACACCCAATCGTGAATCCTGATATACCTAACACGACGCACGCATCTCAACCATAGACAGCCGATGACGTCAAATGGAAAATGTCCAAAGCGAAACTCAATACAGCAAAATATATATCAGTTGTAGTAATGACCTGAAAGAGAAACTTTACTAAAATGTCGCTTAGAAAATATCTTTGTACCAACACGATGATAATGGAAGGAGATTATGCAGCGTCTCTCTTCAACAACGATAACAGAAGATAAAATGTCTTTATAACTAATCCAATGAGTAGTATCCCTTTTGACTTAATTGTTAAGAACAACGACCTAGTTGTTAAAAGCAAGCTCTAAAAACGAAATCATTAGGTAAAAGATAGCAATGCCATCTATCAAATAGTATAATAATATAAGCAGGCACACACACACAAATATATATATACATATACGAGAGATATTATAAGAAGTTTTAGTTATATTGCTAACAAATATTTGAGATTTCTAGTTAAAAGTTAATTTTCAGCACATTATTTGATTTTTGTGTACATAAGGCTGTAAATTACAGTTGTTTATGTTGATCTGTTTGGTTTAAAGAAGTTATAAATTGAAGTATGGAGAGAAGATATTATATCTTCAATATATAGTCTTACAATTATAGCATTCGAAAAGACAAGAAACGACCCGCTACCCAGCAGTTCTTTGTGACTTCAGGGCTCGAACCCACGACTGGACAAAAGCCACCGACCTCAAGTATGCGACCATGACCACTAGGCTACCACGGTCACTCCGATTTTGAATCATTGCAATATTCAAAAAATATATATAATATTTAGTAAAGGTTATGGATTACATACTTTAAATGGGTTTTAATAAAACTATAGCATAAATAATTAGAGATAAAAAAAAACCAACGTTTTTTAAAACAACGTTTTTAAATGGTGGCAAAGTTTATTAAAAAGAATTATTGAAATATTAGTTAAAATTTTGTAAACATCCTCATATCTCTCTTGTCTTTAAGTACACTCACTCTGCGTAATTCAATATATCTTCCATAGATGGCGCCAGGTTACTACACAAATTACACAAAAAAACTATTGAAATATTAATTAAAACTTGTCGCGAATGTCTAAATATTGCATTGTTAGGCGAGTAAGAACGATTCCGAAAGTTTCAGAGCTCTAGCTTAATGGGAAGTTGGTTAAATTAACGATCGAAAATTTGATGACACACACACACGCACACCAAGTGAAATACAGATAAACGTTATAAAAAAAAAAATAACCACAAAGTAGGGGGAAATAATTCGTCTTTTCCCAAAAGCTAATAAAGGGCAGTATGTCATCCAACTATTGGATACGATTTGAGTATCCTTGATCTAATCTCTAACCCCAAATCTATTGAAGGGGGGAGGGGTCATTTACATCTATAGAAAAGGTACAAGTATCGTATTCGCCATGAAATAAGAACAGATTTTCATGCCGAAAGGGCATCTTTAAAACTAACAATAAACGAGCTGTCTTCTGACAAGCACCCAGCAACAAATATAATAAAAAAGCTACATGGCACCCTTTTTCAAAACCATTTTTTTGGTGACAGTAATTTTTGAAATAATTGTTTTCCTTTCAGATTATATTGTTAAATTGATTCCAGGAAGAAAAAAAAAGTTCTCATAGCGAGCCACTATTATAAAATTTAAGGAAATTTTAAATTTTTGAAGTTTTTTAAGCCTTTTATAAAATATTTAATGTGTGTGAACGTGTATTTAATATTTTTTAGTTATTTTAAGTTATATATGTTTTATGGATCATTGGGAATAAAAGTTACAACGGAGTTGAAAATCTGATTATTTTTGTTGAATTTTCATAACTATTTTTGTAGCTAAAAATAAAAAAGACATGAAAATGTTTTTAAACATTAAATGATATTTTTTAAAAATATTTAGAGCTCTTAGACCTAACTCAATACTAACTTTCATAGTACATATATTTGTTAGCAAAAAATTGCAAAACTGTATCTTGTACGAAACAAGAGAATAAAAAACTCTTACTTCTACAAACATAACAAAATAAAAACCTGGGGGAAAAGTAATTAAAGTTTGTAGAGACATAAAACAAAAACTAAAGATGCTTGTAGTGCCCTAATTTTTGAATACATCATTTCCTAATTTATAATATCCAGTAAGACGCTAATTTAACTAAATATCATCGCATATGTTTTTTTCTTATTCAAAATATGATTTTACACATAGTCGATCACATTGGTTACGACAATGACAGATTATTCAGTTTAATTTGATCTAATATTTTTGAGAAAGTTTTGAAAACAATAATTTGAGTATTTCGAGAATTGTAAAATACAAATGACTGATTCAATTTCATTTGTAATAATATAGGAACAAGGGAAGTACTTTCCATTTTAAAATTAGCGTATTTCCTTGATATGTATATGAGCAAAAAATCGTTTTTGAAAGAAAGAAATTAACCAGAATATTCACGTATGAATTTCATTCAATATAATCATACTATGAAAATTGAAATCATGCTCAAAAGCGACTTGTAATACTTCTAGTGAATTAAATAATATACTATTATACAATCCACAAATTGGTCTAAGAAAAGTTTTACCACGAAGAGATTTAGCCTATAAAAGTGCTAACTTTCTTTAAAAATAATTACTGAATTATTTGATATAATAATAGAATTAAAGCTAACGATAAGATATCGAAGTGGACAACAATATTTTTTTCGGATATTAAAATTAAAGCAGACGATAAATTATTAAATGGAATATATTTTAGTCTAAATGTAATTATTACTGCCGTGAAACGAACATCAAATTAGTCTTTAACTTAGCCACTCAAGGAGCTATTGTTTTAGTTGGAACACTTTTGGCGTACCAGAACACTTTTCAATTTTTTATCATTTGATCCAATTTTAATTACATTAAGCTTAAATATATTCAATTTAATAATTTATCATTTATTTTCATTTTAATTACATGTAGCGGATATATAAAATTTAATTTAATAATTAATCGTTTGCTTTAATTTAAATATCGAAAGAGTTTACTATCGTCCATTTCTCGATATTTCATCGTTTACTTTAGTTACTATGTTAGTAATTTAATAATTAAAAAAAAAAGCACCTAAGTTGGCTAAATATGTTCTTTGCAAAACTTTGCATAGAACTTTTTTAATGTATTAATCTCTATTCTTAACACTAATACTTCAATGAGGTGACTGCAATTCAAAGTAAAACTATTGTGAATTGATTGGGAAAAAATAAAGTTTGATTGAAGGAGCCTTTAACACTTTATTTTGGTGACTGGTCACAGTGTTTTACTTTATTATTATTATATATAAGCGAAATACCACTGACTGACTCATCACGAGATCTCTAAGACTTGAAATTTAGTATGGTAACTCATTTTGCGATGTAGACGCTCACTAAGAACGGATTTTACGGAAGTCTTAGCCAAAATGTAATTTTCATCCATTAATCTACTCTTATGTAATTTTTGGAGACTTTATCGTCAAAAATGATATGACCGACACCAAACGGAATATATTTTTTATATGTATACTGTGTATTGTCACCAATTAAGTTTACTCGGTGAGATTTGTGCGTGCGAAATGGAAAAATACCAAATAATTTTATACTGAAGCGCTAATGGAAGATTGGCAAGATTTTGGCTAAGAGGCTCTACATGCGAAATTTTGTGCATGTCGAAAATAGGAAACGTACATATTTAGCGATAGAAATAAATCAGTTTAGAATTCCGCGTTTGGTGAAAGTGTAGTTTAGCTCCAAAACTGAGTGGGATTTTGAATTAATACTAAAATGGCGACTTCTTACGGAGTAGCGCACACGCAAGACAATCTTCGTTTACTGGAGGACCTCGCTACATGCATGTACGAACTCAAGAGGCTATGACATACGTAAGACATTTTGGCCGTCCCGACTTTCACGACTTTTTTTTTAAGGATTGCAGTCACTTGAAATCCTAAATGGTCAATCAAAGATGTCTTGAGGAAAGGATTTAAATCTTATGATAGACACGATACCATTGTGAGGGTATTTCATTTGAAAACCAAGCACATGATGAATCTTCTGACAAAAGGTTGCACCTTTGGCAATACTATGGGTAACATGTATACGGTGGAATGAATTTTAAAAATATTATGTATATATGGGGTGACTTTTTACTAAAATTTTTTATTTTTCTCATATATTTGAAAGTCGTGGATAACCATTATTGCAGACAATCAATTTCTTAAGATTTTAAATTTAGATTATCATTAAGGTTTTAAAAATTGAAAATTTTCTTGATATTTTACATATAGGTACCCAAAATATTATATTATCGTCTGTCTAGCGAAGCGGGCGGGTATCAGCTAGTATATATATATACTTGAAGAACCCGATATTTGACTCGCAGAACCCTGGGGTTACCCTGAACTCAGTTTGAAGATCCCTGATATAATCTAACATCTAATCCCTGATTATCTCTAACAGAAATTAGAGACAATCTAACTGCAGCTGGTGATAACAGAATTTTCTCTTTACGTCTCCCCTCTCCCAAATAGAATGAATTCCAGGTATTTTTGAAAGAGTATCTAATACAATATGAATCGTCAATCATAAGTCAGTATAATTCAAAGTTAATTTATTTTCGTAAACCTGGATCCAAAAAAAATTGACCGGGTTTAAAATCTTTAATGCATATCTTTCATTGTTGAATATGTTTAGCCTTTCCGATTGATTATATACGTTTCGGTGCAGTTTGGTCCAATTCATCATATTGACACGTGATTAAAGGAACACGAAAAGACGAAAGCGCGTAAAGTGAAGCTTATCTTATGCATTAATAAAATAGAGAGCTAAATGCTCTCTTGTTTTCATGTGCTACTGCCGAAAGGAGACTCTGAAATAATAGGCAAATTGTTATTCGCATAAGAGATAAACAAAATAATTGGAAAACACGGGTTATGCAACAAAAAAGATGGTTTTAATGGAATAGCGTACATTCTACCCAATGATAATATTAATTATGGTATTCTTTTTCTTCTAGAAATTGTGTTGCTTGTTTCAAAATGTGATCCTCTTCTTCCGACTTGTATACAGATTGTTATAAAGCGAAGTCAAGGTCGAATAAAAAAAAATGCAAAAGATTCTAGAGGAAGAGGCAACCTAATGACAATTTTATCTAAAACATCACTGAATTCAATTAACAAGACGATTTCCAAACTGATACAGCAAAAAATTCGGAGTAAATAAATGCAGTGAAAATATTTTCTATTCAAATTGACATTGCATAGGACATTAATGTAGTAGATCAATGTGCAGTAATTATGCTCTGTAGTAAAGAATGTGTAAGGATAATAGGAGTTATAAATTGCGTGTCTGGTAAAAGTAAATATATTCACAACATTGTTATATCTTGCCTATATAAGTTATATATAGAAATTAAGTATTGAATTGGCTATTCAGCAGATGGTGCTACAAACATGCTATGTAATGGTTTTACAACGCGGCTTTCTAAAGATTCTCCGAATCAAATTCATGTTGGGTGCTATAGACATGTATATAAATTTGTCGTAGGAGAAATTACGAATTTAACAATTCCCATTATATTTTTATTTGGTTTAATAAATAAAGTAGCTTTTTTTATGTGAGAATAAAATGTCCGAATGTACGTTTGGATATCGACTGCATCTGCCTTTGTGTACATAATCGGCAAAACAAAATAATGGGTTAAAAATAAATCACTTTTTAAGGTATTCGACAATTCTATACGTTTATATCTGGAATTATATCAGTTTTTGGATGAAACTGCAAATTCTAATAATTTCATTGCAAATGTGCTCCATAAAACATACGTTTCCGAATGGTTTCCTTAAATATGAAACTATTTTGATTGCAAAAACGTTTCAAGGGATATTCAGACAAATCTCGCATCTTTCAAAATATCTCCAAATCGCTGGCTTGAATTTTATGATATGCTTTATTTTTGAAGGAAGTATTTTTTCTTGGAAAAATAATTTTCGTGAAGTTTAGATATGGTTGTGAAAAAAAGCAAATAATTTCCTAAATTAAATTAATGAATGAAAAATTCGATGAAAAAATATTCCGATTCAAGTTGAAGTCGAAACACCAATTTTGAAAAACGAACCAAGTCATGGAGCCAAGATTTGCATGTCACAAGCAATTGTACAGTTGTTTCGAACGTTTCCAATCGGAAAAAATTTCTACAGACAAAATTAATGTCTGAAGCTCTTCAAAAAGTGTGCGATAAATTACAAACGTTTTATCTTCCCTAAAAGTTGAAAAGGAAGTTCTCAGAAATAAAATGTTTGACTATGAGTCAGAGAGAGAATAGAAAATATTATCCCTAAACACTGCCAAATCTCAAAGAAGATAATGAACACACAACTTCAATTAATACTGGAAGCAATAAAGACGATAAACATAATTCAAGCATACCATATACATGCAGAAAAAATATTTTATAATGCTACCTAGTTCTTCACAAATATAATTGATATGTTGATGCTTACTCCCATCTAGAAAAGAGCATATATAAAAATTTATATATATATATTGAATTTCACTTCCACACACCCAGGAAATTTCCGTATATATATATATATATATATGAGCCGCTCAGAAGCCAATGCGGTTAAGTCCAAAACA
>BMAW01093955.1:46875-74608 GCA_019974015.1 Nephila pilipes
TGTTTTGGACTTAACCGCATTGGCTTCTGAGCGGCTCATATATATATATACGGAAATTTCCTGGGTGTGTGGAAGTGAAAATCAATATATATATATATGATTATATTTGTGAAGAACTAGGTAGCATTATAAAATATTTTTTCTGCATGTATATGGTATGCTTGAATTATGTTCATCGTCTTTATTGCTTCCAGTATTAATTGAAGTTATGTGTTCATTATCTTCTTTGAGATTTGGCAATGTTTAGGGATAATATTTTCTATTCTCTCTCTGACTCATAGTCAAACATTTTATTTCTGAGAACTTCCTTTTCAACTTTTAGGGAAGATAAAACGTTTGTAATTTATCGCACACTTTTTGAAGAGCTTCAGACAATAATTTTGTCTGTAGAAATTTTTTCCGATTGGAAACGTTCGAAACAACTGTACAATTGCTTGTGACATGCAAATCTTGGCTCCATGACTTGGTTCGTTTTTCAAAATTGGTGTTTCGACTTCAACTTGAATCGGAATATTTTTTCATTGAATTTTTCATTCATTAATTTAATTTAGGAAATTATTTGCTTTCTTCACAACCATATCAAAACTTCACGAAAATTATTTTTCAAAGAAAAAAATATTTCCTTCAAAAATAAAGCATATCATAAAATTCAAGCCAGCGATTTGGAGATATTTTGAAAGATGCGAGATTTGTCTGAATATCCCTTGAAACGTTTTTGCAATCAAAATAGTTTCATATTTAAGGAAACCATTCGGAAACGTATGTTTTATAGAGCACATTTGCAATGAAATTATTAGAATTTGCAGTTTCATCCAAAAACTGATATAATTCCAGATATAAACGTATAGAATTGTCGAATACCTTAAAAAGTGATTTATTTTTAACCCATTATTTTGTTTTGCCGATTATGTACACAAAGGCAGATGCAGTCGATATCCAAACGTACATTCGGACATTTTATTCTCACATAAAAAAAAGCTACTTTATTTATTAAACCAAATAAAAATATAATGGGAATTGTTAAATTCGTAATTTCTCCTACGACAAATTTATATACATGTCTATAGCACCCAACATGAATTTGATTCGGAGAATCTTTAGAAAGTTGCGTCGTGAAACCATTACATTGCATGTTTGTAGCACCATCTGCTGAATAGCCAATTCAATACTTAATTTCTATATATAACTTATATAGGCAAGATATAACAATGTTGTGAATATATTTACTTTTACCAGACACGCAATTTATATCGTCTTGTTAATTGAATTCAGTGATGTTTTAGATAAAAATGTCATTAGGTTCCCTCTTTCTCTAGAATCTTTTGCATTTTTTTTTTATTCGACCTTGACTTCGCTTTATAACAATCTGTATACAAGTCGGAAGAAGAGGATCACATTTTGAAACAAGCAACACAATTTCTAGAAGAAAAAGAATACCATAATTAATATTATCATTGGGTAGAATGTACGCTATTCCATTAAAACCATCTTTTTTGTTGCATAACCCGTGTTTTCCAATTATTTTGTTAATCTCTTATGCGAATAACAATTTGCCTATTATTTCAGAGTCTCCTTTCGGCAGTAGCACATGAAAACAAGAGAGCATTTAGCTCTCTATTTTATTAATGCATAAGATAAGCTTCACTTTACGCGCTTTCGTCTTTTCGTGTTCCTTTAATCACATGTCAATATGATGAATTGGACCAAACTGCACTGAAACGTAGTTATATTATCATTCGGAAATGCTAAACATATTCAACAGTGCAATATATGTATTAAAGATTTTAAACTCAGCCAATTTTTTCTGATCCAGGTTTACGAAAATGAAATAACTTTGAATTATACTGACGTACGATTGATGATCCTTGTTGTATTGCATGCTCTTTCAAAAATGCTTCGAATTCATTCTATTTGGGGGAGGGGGGGGGCAAAGAGAAAATTCTGCTATCACCTGCTGCAGTTAGATTGTCTCTAATTTCTGTTAGAGATAAACAGGGATTAGATGTTAGATTATATCAGGGGTCTTCAAACTGAGTTCAGGGTAACCCCAGGGTTCTGTGAGTCAAACCTCCAGGTTCTTCAAGTATATAATAATAATAATAAAGTAAAACATTGTGACCTGACACTAAAATAAATTGTTAAATGCATCTGACTCCTTGAATCTCTAACTTTATTTTTTTCCAACCGATTCACAATAGTTCCACTTTGAATTGCAGTCGCCTCATTGAAATATTAACGTTAAGAATAGCGATTAATACATTAAAAAAGTTTTGCAAAGAGCATCTTTAACCAACCAAGGTGCGTTTTTTTTAATTATTAAATTACTAATATAATAACTAAAGTAAACGATGAAATATCGAGAAATGGACAATAGTAAACTCTTCCGATATTAAAATTAAAACAAACGATAAATTATTAGATTTAATATTAATTCAGCTACATGTAATTAAAATTGAAGCAAACGATAAATCATTAAATTGAATATATTTAAGCTAAATGTAATTAAAATTGAAGTAAAGGATAAAAAAAAATTGGAAAGTGATCTGGTACGCCAAAAGTGATCCATCTAAAACAGTTGCCCCTTAGATGGCTAATAGTGGTAAATCAATATTAAAATTATTTGACTCCAAAACATTCCAAGAAGGAAGCCAAACTAAAAAGATGTAGTTTGAAATTCTTGAGGGAAAAAAAATGGCTGCCTCACAGCTTAAGATTCTGAATAATATTATCTATTTTAAGTCGTATTTTGATTCCAGTTTACATGTAATTTAAAGTAATACATAAATCGATAAGTAAATAAAATGCTTAATTTTTATATTTGTTTAGGTTCAATCCAATAAAAAAATTGGGGAAATTTATTATGACATATTTTTAAAAATTGACTTCGTTAGAGGGGAAAGTAGGTATCAGACATACAGGGGTTGGACAAAAATATGGAAACACCTTTTAAAAAACATGTTTCTTTGCTTAATATGGTGTAGGAAACCCGTTGGCATCCAAAACAGCTTGCAGTCTTCTCGGAATGGATAAATACAGTTCCTGTATGTGTGCCAAGGGAATATTATACCATTCTTCCTGCAAAACGGTGGCAAGTTCAGATAACGATGTTGGCGGTGGATAACGAGAACGCACTTTCCGTTCCAATGTAGACCACAAAGGTTCGATAATATTCAGGTCTGGTGACTGTGGTGGCCAGGGGAGATGGGACAAATCCTCCTCGTGCTCAGAAAACCAGTCCTGGACAATGTGAGCTGTGTGAACAGGAGCTTTGTCGTCTTGGAAGACACCATCACCATCGGGGAACAAAGTTTGTACCATGGGATGAACTTGATCTGCCAAAATGTTCACATAAGTCTTGGCAGTCATGTGCCCTGACACAGTTATCATGGGGCCAGCAGAGAACCACGATATGGCTGCCCAAAGCATAACAGAACCCCCGCCATGTTTCACTCTTGGCAACAAGCAGTCTGTATTATAGGCTTGAGATGGCGTTCTCCAGACGTAAACTCGGCCAGAAGTGGGAAACAATGTGAAAGAAGACTCGTCAGACCATATTACACGCTTCCACTGACCTATAGTCCAGGCTTTATGACTTAAACACCACCTTTTCCTGTTACGGGCATTAGCATCACTGATGAGTGGCTTCTCAATTGCAGCACGGCCAGAAATTCCCTGTTTATGAAGCTCCCTTCTAATTGTTTTGGTACTCACAGGGTTCTGTAACACAACATTCATTTCAGCAGTAACTTTTGCAGCTGTGGTCTTCTTATTTTTCGTCACAATTGCCCTTAATGATCGTCTGTCACGATCACTCAGCACACACTTTCGTCCGCGCTGTGATTTAGCAGATGATGTTTTTCCGCTTTTCAAATATGCGGAATAAATCTTCGATACAGTACCTCTTGAAACACTAAACACCTCGGCGACCTTGCTTACGGAAGCACCTACCATACGTGCTCCAACAATTTGCCCGCGTTCGAAGTCTGTTAACTCTGACATAATGCAATGACAACCTCACATAACAGTACTCCGACAACAACTGAACTGCTTAGCACATTTACGAAGTTGTATAGGTGGCGTTAGTAGTCAAAAACGCCAGCGCCACCTACATATTTCATTAAAATCAATCTTTCTTTTCAAACATGCATTTTACAAGGTGTTTCCATATTTTTGTCCACCCCCTGTATATTGCATATATTTTATTTCAATCCAATAAAAAATATAGAAGATATTAGAAAATTGACGTATTTTTGAAAATTAAGTTTGTTACTGGTGAACTCAGACATAAAAAATATACGCAAAATTAAGATAATTTTTTGAAAAGTGGTCAGGTACGACATTTTTAGTGTATAGAAAACTATAGTCCCTTGGGTGGCTAATAAAAAAAATCTATAATATTTACCTTTAGACGGTGCTTTCGGATAAAAATAGACCTCCTGAGATATAATTTTGAATAAGTTTTTATTGAAAGCTTACTGTAAAAGGTTTGTGAATACCTTTCTCTCGCAGTGAGATTTATTGTATGCACTTCTAGGATTTTTAACAGTGTAACAGTTTCAAGAATTAGAGTGATTTTTCTCAAAACAAGATTTGAAAGCTTTTATTGTATTTCCCTTAAAATAGACATTTTAAGGATATTTTTTCCTCTACCTTGTTTTTACTCAAGTATTTTTTAAAGGCGTACTTTATTCTTTACCTATAGAAATTCATGAGAACTCTTCAATCAGATAAAAGAAAGGGCTAAAACATGAATGTTTGGGCTTTATTGAAATGGAAAAATAAGTTTTGTATAAAAATAAATGGTTTTTCCTAAAGCAGAGAAAATATGTATAGATATCTGAAAAACAAACATTTTACTGAGGAAAGTGTGAGTGTCGTAAATTCAGTAATTGAACTCACGAATCGTAATAAAAAAGATGTCTTACAGCAAATAATTTAAAATAGTAATACTATTTTGATTTGGATTATTACACAGGTTGAGAAAAGATAAGTGTGCAGGAGTTATAATGTACAAAAAAAAGTTGACACACTTTTAAAGATCGAATAAAAAAAAGGGATAAAAACTGCTACACCTCGTTGTAATAAACAACTTGAATATTGTTGATATTTCATAAGCTTTTGGAACCCAAATGATTTACTTTTATTTTTTGCAGTACAAAAATGTGCACAATTCAGCATCCCTTCACACACACAAAGCTTTACTGAAAAGTAAGGCCTATGCGGCCGTAACTTTTTATTCGGTACCCGATTTTCATAATTCTCGCTGTACATGAAAGTTACATTATCCTTATGATTATTAACTATTCATTTTTCGACATTGGTTTTATTAATTTCCAAGTACTTGGGCCAACGAGTGATTCGTTGAACTAACTCGTTGGAAAAGGCTCCCGGAAGTTGTTGTTGGCACCAGGCTTTAACGATAGTTTGGTGTTAGATATTTTTAGTCCATGGGGAGGGTAAGAGCGTTGACCTTGGAGTGCCGTTGGTGCCTCTAGCCCTCCAGTACTGGACCCAGTGAAGAAGTTGAACGGTCACTTTTTGACGCGCCTTTATTAACTAGACCAAAAGAGACGTCCCAGTCAGGCTGGTTATTAAGGCATTTTAATTTCTGGCATTGTTGTTAAAGTGTGCCACAGGGGGCTCCTCTACCAGTATCATCGTGATGATACGAAGAGAAACATTGATATTTGTAGAGAATGTCGCTTTTTCACCCATTACTGCAATTGGTATACATCTCCTTTCTGTTGTATTGAATTTCATTTTTCGACAGTTTCTATTTGGAGTGATCGTCTATCTCTAGTTGAGTGGAGGGTCTCGTTGGAGATAGACGAGGCATTCACCATAGCCGGATATCACTAGTTGTGATTTACGTGCAATTGTCTCAGTTAGACACACATAAGCAAGTGATTTTGCGTCGAGGGATTATCTAACCAGTAATTTTAGGCTGTGCTGCTGTCTAGTGTTTCGTCCTGGGTTCACCACTACGGCGTTGGGTGGTTTTCGAGCCCTTGGAAGGGGAGAGAGTTGACCTTGATTGCTAGCGGTATATCGAACCCTTGAACACTGGGGTCGAAGAAGAGTTGACATGTTGCCTTTTGCTGCAAATTTATCAACTTTACCAGGGATCTCCAAACTAAGGCCCTCGGCGGCCAATTTTATCTACGGAAAAAAACTATGAACATTTAAGTGCATCCTGCCAAGATCAGCAGCCATTTAAATGGACGTTACATTTTTACCGAATTAAAATAGAGGCGCGCAGTAGTGCGTAATGTTTTCCAGCCGATCACTACATTGCAATACCTTATTCACTGTTTACTTTTTCTACTTCTGTTCAAAGTCAATGAGATGATGTAACTTCATCTAGGGGGAGAGTTTTTAAATGGTTTGCTGCTTGTTCATGACTTGATTATTTTGATCAGAGTTTGGCGGTTGTGGTTGACTGCCGCCGAGAGCAAGTGTGATGTCAGTGCCTAATTGCGAAACATGTTGCATTTTGATTTTTTAAGTTTTTAAATATTTTCTAATTTTTGCTTGCATATTATGAGTGATTCAATGCACATTTCATTATTCTTATTCCCTGATCCCCTACCAAATTATCTTGTTTTATGCATAGCTGAAATCTGGCGATCACTTTCTTTGATGATCGCGATATGGCGCACACTCACAGAGTCCCACAAAGGTAGACAATCGCTTCAGCTTATTACGTACCATAATGAAGCAATTGCTGAAGGATTACTTCTCTAGATCTCGTTAACAACCAGAAACTATACCAAGATTTTGCGCGGGTGACTGTGATGTGTGCTATTCACGAATTTATAACCAAAAAGTTAAAAAAAACATTCCTGTTGTACTGCATCCGCCTTATATTCCGGATATAACACTGTGAGACTATTTTTTATACCCTCAGGGAAAGAAGGAGCTCATAGGTCACAATTTTCCTAAAGCGAGAGCTGCTGTAAAGGTTTTAGAGGTGGATTTTTTAGGCACCATCCAAGGATGGTCGGCCATGAACATGTCTTTAAGGCAGAGTCGCTGGAAAAAGTGCATTGCATTGAAGGGAGACTCCACCAAAGGTGATTCAAAAGTTACTCGACAAGTATGTAAATAAAGAGTTTTATGATAGTTGTGTCAGTCTTCAATGAATCCCTCTTGCAGCTTTTGTTGTTCTACATCCCATAAAACGAAGCATTTAATCAATCAACTATTAATCTTGATTTGTCTGGTTTCAGAATGCCATAAATTGAAATAACTCTCAGTATCTTTGAGTCTTAATTATTTTCCCGAAGTATCCGAAAGTTTTAATTGTTACAAAAATAATCAAGGGTAGAAACTTATTTTTTTGATCATTATTCTTAAGACTTATCTGCATGATCACCATTTAGAGTTATGAATTTCTCCCAGAGTTTCTTGAATTTCGAAGGCAGCCATTGTAGAACTTAGCAGAAGGAATTCCGTTTTCTTCATACAGGAATACTTCACTCTTCATACTTCAATTTAAGTATTCCTGATATTAAACAGATCAACATTAATAGCTGTAATTTGTAACAATATGTACATAAAAAGATCAATTAATAAGCAGAAGAATTTACTCCGATATCTCAGTTATTTTTTAGTAATAATTAAATATATTTACGATACATCTCGTGTATATATATACAAAACTTTTAATACTAATTGGTAGATAGCATTGCTATCAATTGCGACCCGTATGGTAACCGGGAATGACAAAATAGTCCCACTGTAGCTCATGAATGTCGTAAGAGGAGACTAAAATGGCTACCCAGCATCTCGGGGCACCGTCGGGCACCCTGGCCCTGGGGATTTTATCAGGGGACCTCGGGGACTTACCTTCCTCAGGCAAGTTCGGGCATCAGGACCCCGAGGCACTCTCATGATCTTTTTCTTTCCCATGGGGTTTACTGTCTTTGGTAAACGCGGGTGACGCATTCCAGAGATACCCTAGCGATCCTTCTCTATTTTCGACCCTCCTTCTTGTCAACCAATTTGTCTTCATTCAATTTTTTCACGTCTAGACCAAAGTTAAATCTTGTTTGGCGCAGCATGCCCACATCTGGCTCTGCGCCACTAACCTTTACATTCACTCACTCACTCACTTGCTAGCATTTGCCTAATCATTTCACTTTTAGAGCCAGTATATTTGTCAACCATATTTGCTCGCGGACTTCACGTGATGCAATTATTATGTAAGTTATATAGTGGCTTATTTTGTATTATTGTATAATATTTCTGATTCTTTATTCGTATTATATTTTAGATACGTTTGAATTTCTCTGGACTTGCTGGGTTGTTTTCTGCTTAAATAATTTTGTATTGAATTTATTTGTTGTTAATCACGGAGAAAAAAGAAATACTCAAAAATGAATACCTAGACGTACTCATTTTGAAATGAGTATGTTTGTATCAGATTTGAGCGTATACCTTTATCGAATGTGAACATAACAAGTATTCAAAACCCCCCAAAAATGGGAAATCAGCATTCTCAAAAAATTATTACAGATATAAGGACTATAAAAGTTCCTTTTATATACTGACTACGTATTTTACAAAGTGGGTTTCAAAAACAAATATGGTTTGCTTTAATATTTCGAACTATATTTCGTATTTACCACGCTACACGCGGTAGAATACAGGAATATTAAAATGAGTAAGTACGCATACTCATTTTCGCGTCTGTGTTTGTTTACATTTTTTTTCCCAGTGACTCACTCACCACTACAGAAAGATTCTTTTATTTAAGATATAAAAATGTTGTTGAAATATTATTGATCATGATTTCTGATTTATGATTTGAAAATGATTTTCTGTGAGTAGTTATTTGTGCTTTGCAGGTGTTTTTTTTTTTTGTCTGTATTCATATTGCATCGTAATCTTAGCTTAGTGACTTCTTACTTTAATTTGCATTAAAATTATTTTCATGCATGTAAATATTTGTGTATTAAGCTTATATTTTATAGAATAACATTACAGTATTCAAAAAGCAGTGTTATTAAAATTTTGAGCCATTTTGCTACATTTTTTTTTAGGTAAAATCCATTCCAGGTAAAATCAAACTTTGATGGATCCCCTTGGCGATTTTTTTGAGATGGCGCCAAAGCGGGTGTTTCAAACTCGGAGCTTCCGAAAGAGAGAGATTGGCTCTTGCGCCATAAAACCTCACAGTCACTCACTCACCGAAAGAGAGAAAAAAAGATGGCGTCGTGCCTGGAAGGCAAATGAAGTACCAGAATGACACCAAGGCGGGTATTTCAAATGAGAAGCGAGAGAAGATGGCGTCGAATCCCCTTTTACAGATTTTATAGGGCTACCATAAACAAACCTGCATGGTAACCACATTAGCGATTTATCGCCAAAAGAAAGTTAAAGTTCGCCAGGCCCCCTCCAACTTCGATTCAACCGAATTTTGAATCGGAAGTTTTGTAACAAAAACTTCATAAAGTGTAAAATAATGTATAAGATGAAGAAAATGATACTTGCAAATAAAGGAGCGCTTATTTATTTCCCTGAAAATTTTAATTGATATATATTTTTCTGTTTAAAATTCATTTTCGATACAACAACAGTATCGGAAAATAAATTCAAAACATACTCACTGGATTGTTTGATTCTCATATTTGATGCAGTAACAGATTCACAAATAAATACATGACACTCATTTTTCTATTCTACACTCATAATTGATCCAAAATTATATTCAAAAATGAGTATGTGAAGTTTCCATTTTGAGTACGTACAAAAATGAGTATGTGCGAGTCTCAAATATGAGTATGTTGGGATAGGAACTATTTTGAGTATGTGACGTATTCAAAAGTGAGTACGTGAAGTTGCCATTCTGAGTATGTGCTTGTTACTAAAAATGAGTATGTGCGAATCTCAAATTTGAATACGTTGGGATCGGAGCCATTTTGAGTATGTGAAGTATTCAAAAGTGAGCACTTTCTACTCGATTTTGCATACCCGTTTTTCGCAGTGATCTCTGTTCAACTGCATCTTTGTTTGTATAACTGTTTTTAATGCAATATGATTCGTTTACTGGAGAAAGTTTGGTTATTTATTCTAGAATAATCCAGCCTAACAGTCTGCAGCCTGTTTCAACATTTATTTCCTTTTACTTCATTCTTAGACTTAGATAATGCCTTTTTAATTCATTAGATCCCAATTTAATTATTTCAATTTAATATCCAAGACCTGAATTTAATTTTAAATTAATTGTATATTTCCTTCTAATGTTTCAGTTTAAATGTAAATGAAAATTTCTTACCATAAAATTTCACCTCCATACACGCTGAAACAATGAAAATCGATATGAATATAATATGAATGACGCTAAGTACGCCATTTATCGTAAATTTAATAATAGAATATTCAGACACTCTTTTTGACATTTTCGTTTTAATAAATCCAATCAGGCAACTTATGCATTACCTTAATGCTTCCTTTACACACGTAGCTGAGATGATGTAATTACCAGTATCTAATTTTAGTACACAGAATAAATTTAATTCTTCCGACTCGTTCTACTTAGAATTCAGGGCTGGAACATAAAAGAAATATTTTCCTCGAACATTCTATGATTTCTCTGAATATTTGATGATGAAATCTGTCAAATTGTTCATTTTGATCGCTTAAAGTTATTTAAACTTGCCTTAATGGTCAGCTTTAACCACCCTTAACGGAATTTTTAATATGAAAAATATTATGCAGACTATATTTTTTATTTTCGATAATTTGAAACGAAATTAATTGCAAATGTATTACGTAAAAATTTATTTGATATACTGGGGATGTTAAAAGTATTTTATAATAAGAATAATAATCCTTTATATAAGAAACTGACATTTAAATATAAAATTTTTTGATTGAACAGTAGAATTAAAATATTTCATTCTCGAATTTGTGTCATCTATATCACGCAGACGACTTTAACGCAATATGTAACAAGACTCAAAAATCATAGAACTAGACAGGTATATTTAAAGTGGCATCGCCTATCTATTTTTAAAGTTATTAAAATTTTTTAGAAGATATTTTTCGGTTAAAGCTTTTACCCAAATGATAAAATGATTTATTTTAACTATTCTGTTTTATTTTTCTTCTTGGTATTGTACTCGTAAATAAAAATTCTAATTATATCGTTCAGAATTTCTAGGAATTTTTTGTCCTCTTATTGTTTAAGATTGACTTTATTATAAAAAATCTTTTTCACCAAATCAACAAGTTTCACAAAAACACGATACACATGTTTAATATTGTTTTCATACCTTACCACAAATAGACTCGTAAGATATTTCTACATTATGATATATGAATTCAATACATTTTACTTATGTTTTAATACCATTTTAAATTGCACAAAAAAAGTTTGAGGGTACTTCCGTTTCATAAAATTCTATTAAATGTAATAAACTCTAGGAATGATTTTTTTTTCAGAATGAATAAATAAAAAATTGTGGGAATAAAACGTTGAATGCTAAAATAATCATATGATAATTTGTGACGACGAAACATTCCTATTCGCCTCTTGTGCCATAGCTAAACTAAATATACTAATACTAAAGAGTCAATAAGTTATGCAAGGTGTCGTTAGACAGATCTCTCGCACAATGTTTATTCCACAAGTTACTACCATAGCGACAAATAAACACCGACTATCAAAAGTAACGCCTTAAATATATTTACCTGTCTCACTAATATCAAATGATCAGAGTCTTACAAAAACGTTGAAGTTGAGGCTGACTCTACTTCTAGGCTCCGCTATGCCGTCGATAACTTGTAGCAATTTTTGATCTCGTCTACGACTATGGGACAACTGCTCAACCCTACAGTCACTCCACCTCTGTCGTGTGTCTCTCGCTTAGCTTATATACTTCCTATCTATCTCATTTCACTTTATTTCTGCCTGCCTCTAATTTAAATACTCACGTTTCATTTTTGGTTGGGAAGAAATTATTATTTATAGCAATCAATCTTAATTAAAAGTCCCCAAGGTTAGTGAAGAGAAAATCGCTAATAACCCAACGGCACAAACTTTAATACTGTTTTATTCTACACACACTTCTTTACATTGATTTTTACTGAAAATGTAGCTTAAAAATTTAAGAAAAATAAAAACGCACAGCAAAAGTATCGAGATATAGCTATTTCATCTAACAATCAGTCAATTCGAATTGTAACGACTACTTTTCATTAATTTATATAATGGCTATTTTTCCTTTTAATTAAAGAGTTTTAGAGTATGAGACTATTTTTGAAGATACTTTATTTATCAATGAAAAATAAGTAAAGTTGTTTTCTCTTGAATCCAACTTAACTCATTAATTCTAAATTAGGATCAACTAATAAACTCTTATTTTACCAATTCACTTGTTTTGATTTCGTCATTTCTCAACTGCGGATTCTTTACTTGTATTTTAACAAATATTCACTTTAATCCAGATTATAAATATCTGTCAGAACTGTTTTCCTCTATCTCCCATGATTTCCTTCAATTCTATTTTATTTATATACTATTGTCTCTAATTCACTTTATCTTCATCTAATTTTCCTAATCACCTTTAAATTGGGTTGGAAAACAATTGCAATTTACTATAAAATTCCCGAGATGAGTGAAGAGAAAATCTGGAATAGTTTTTATTAACGTCGCACTAGAAGCAACACTAGGGCTATTGGCGACGGACTTCGTAATTTTGAACCACGGTCAAGTGACGAGGACGACACCTGAGCTGGCACCCCCCTCTCCTAACATCCACTCCACGCCAACGGGAGAACTTTGGGCCCCGAACAGATTTAACGTGCATCAGCCCCGGCTACACGGCGGGTCTTTGGCGGCCAAGGATCGAACCTGCGACTGAACGAAAACCGCCGGCCGCTAGTCCACGACCTTGACCACTAGGCTACCGCGGCCCTCTCGAATAGTCCAACGTCGCAAAATTATTATAAAAATAAAAAATTTTCTACAACCTAATCTTTTAATTAAGGAAACATATTATTTTGAATCATATCTATTTATTACAAACATTTTGATTATAGATAACAAATAAAATTTTTTTAACTATAATTAAACTATTTAAAATCTTTTAATTTATTCTAAAAACGTTAAAAAATTATTATTACAAGAATTAGAAATTTTTTTAAGTTTTTCGCTCTCAAGTTCCAAAAATTATGTAACTAATTAACAAAATTTGTTAATATTAACAATTTTTGTAACAATCAAACTTTAAAGAGGGGAAGAAAATCATAATAAATAACTTTTAAAACTACTTCTTAATAAGAATTATTTCAGATGTTATTCATACGATATGTTAAAAAGAAGTAAAAATACTCAATGATCCGATAAGGTTGAAGAGCCAAAATACGTGCAGATTATTAAAATATTTTTTCGAAAAATATGAAGCCGATAATTAAACAAATGAACAAAGTAAAAACAATCCATGAAATTTTCAACGCACGTCAGCCAAACGGAAAATTAAGATTTAAATATATATATATAGTTTTACTAGCACCAATCAAATGATGGTATTATAAAACTCCAATTAAATATTAACAATACATAATTTTGAAGAATACATTATCTGTTGTTGTGTTTTCAACGAAAACCTAAGAACCAGGAAATAATTATTGGATTCAAATTAATCGCAGAAAATTATTTTTTTTTATCATTTAATATACAGACATTTTGAACTATAAATGAAAACAAAAACGAAATCATGAACGTGACCCAATGAAAAGCTTTTGTCATGCGTTTCTAATTATAGATGAACTCCGTTCACTTGAAGCATTTTTAATTGAACAAATTATTGATTTAAATAGAGTATTCTAAACGAAATATTTGACTTCAGACTTCCTGTTTCTAATTGTGTTGTTGGATCCCTCAAGTTTAATGAATATTCGAAGAAGTTAGGTAATGGCAAAATGTCGGAAAATAGAATTTCTACTAATTCGAAGAAACTATTTTTTCTCTTTAATTCATTAGAAACTCTAAAAAATAGTAACTTTTCCATATCCTAAAGATTTTTAGGATACAAATATAATAATAACAATAAAAGTTAAAAATTAATAATCAAAAAATTTTTTTTGTCACATTTCTTGAAAATTCTTCATTGAATTTTACGATTTAATATTGATTCAAACTGAATGCGATGCATTTACGCCTTTTTTCAACAAATTTGAGGAAATTCTTATCGTCTGTTTGGTTTTATAGTGGCCCACAGAAATATTCAAACGCTTACGAATTTCAATAAAATACTATTCTATCGACGAAAAAAAAATAATATATCATACTGGTATTCTTTTAATTATATCTATAACTTGTTCTTAACTGCATAAATATTTTTAAAATATAGTGTAACCTTCATTTTGAAAAAACAATAATAATAATAAAAATTTACTTCACATAAATCTTCATACGCTTTAAAAAGATCTCTGCATGTTGTTATAAACATTGCGTGGCCATGATAACACAGTAGTTATGGTCACGAACTCGTGGCCGTTGTTTTCGTAGAGTCATAGGTTCGATGACACGAAAGCCCCTTTGTGCAGACGGAGCTGAAGTCCGTTAAATCATTCGGTACTCAAAGTCCTCCCGTTGACGCGGTCTGGAAGTTAAGAGAGGGAGGTTTCATCTTAGATGTCGTCCTCGTCACTTGACAGAGGCTCAAAATTACGAGGTCCGTCGCCAATAAACTTCGTTTTGCTTCTAGTGCGAAGTTAATAAAATTGAATCAAGCATAAACACATTGCAATATTTACTTACTCTAGTACATATTTAGTAAAGCATCCTGTAGCATCTTCAACATTTTTTAAACATTTGGGCTTAGTTTCCTCTGTTTTTTTTTGTTGCTGTAATTTCCGCATCGATTCGTATTATTCGATTATCATTGTTTTTAGTTCGCTTTTCGTTTTGATGTCGTATCTTCTTTTTTTTAACTTCGAGAGAGAGCGAGTTTTTAGTTTAGTTTTTATTAACGTCGCACTAGAAACAACACGAGGGCTATAGGCGACGGACCTCGTAATTTTGAACCTCGGTCAAATGACGAGGACGACATCTAAGATGAAACCTCCCTCTCTTAACTTCCACACCACGTCAACAAGAGGACTTTGGGCTCCCACAGATTGAACGTGCATCAGCTCCGGCTACATGGCGGATCTTTAGCGGCCAAGGATCGAACTCGCGACTGAATGAAAACCGCCGGCCACGAATCATAAACTATGACGACTAGGCTACAGCGGTCACACGCGAGAGAGCTAGAAGGAGAGTTGCCTTTATTGGATATTTTGAAAATATGTTTTATTGGATTTATATCTGGAAATTAATGATGTTTTTAGAACTTAGAGACTAACATAGAGACTCTAGATGCAAACTTTCAGAGTCTTATGCTTAGGATTGATAAAAAAAACAAAGTTGTTTCTAATACAAAAATTTTTGGCTGATAGTTTTAACTGACCCTTTTAAATATTTAAATAAGGAGCACGTGATTCATTATACCATCAATAAATACCAAATCACCTAATCCTGATGCTGACATGCACCCCTCCCCAGAAAAATACCATCACCGTCTTATTTTATTGTTCCAATTAAGTTCTTGTGTGTGTGTGAAGTTTTCTTCTCCGTACAATCATGCGCTCCATTAAATTTGCTTTCATCTGCAAGTAAGGGATTATTCTAATACCTTTCGGGCTTATTTAACATTGATTTCTCGCAGAAAAGTCTGAATTTAGTAATAATTGATTAATTTTAAATTACTTGCTTAAGGTTTACATTTGAAACATAATTTATTTTTTATAATGCTATAGCTAGGTCATTTAGTTTATTTTTAGGTTATTTAGTTTAGTAATTTTACACACACACACGCACGCACACACACTTACACAAGGCTTACGTTTTAAATATAATTTATTTTTCATAATGCTATAACTAGGTAATTTACTTTAGTAATTTTACACACACTTAATGTTTACGTTTTTAAATATAATTTATTTCTCATAATGCTATAGCTAGGTAATTTAGTTTATTTTTAGGTAATTTAGTTTAGTAAATTTTTACACACAGACACACACACATAACTGTTGTTAATGGATATAATATTTATATTACAAAAGCAGGTAAATTACTGCAAAAAATATTATAAATACCATTAATAAATTTAATAAAACTATAATAATTAAAATAGTTTATATATTATTAAAAATATATAAGACAAAGGATAACAAGATAATCATGTAAAGTATGGAATAATATTGTAAATGCAATATAATGTAAAGGTATTCATATGCATGATTCTGTACTTATATCGATACTAATCAATCGTACTTATATCGATGCATTATCTACGATTTTGAGGTACAATTAAACTATTCAGATGGGCTATTGAGACTTATCTGAGATGAATTTCGAAGTAAATCTTTAGTTTAATTAATGCTGCTCCAGAACCGAGAAACGGTGCCGTCATTTTAAACACCTGTGAGATAATGATATCTATATTTGTGAGCTGAAAATCTTGTTCTTTGATATTTCAAACGAGTTTTTTATGTCCAAAAATAAATTGTGAACGTTTTCAACTGCCTCATCACTCTAGTCAATGTTGTTTGCTGTCAACGGTACTCGAACCCGTGACTCTACTGTAAGCGTGCCTTCTCTGGAAAGTAATAAGATAATAAATAAACGAAAGAATGGCAGAATTATTTTTGGAAGAATCTCGGAAATTAGCATTTCTTACAAGAAAATTTAATAAATTTTTAAAAAGGTTTACATCATACATTAAACGAACAACGTAATCCTGAACGCTGTCAGGTAAGGATATTGACACCCGTGATGTAATTTCTTTTTCCTAACTTCTATAAGATATGAGTTTCCATGCAACTCTCTTTTATTATTCTGTTTTCCAAAGTTTATTGGTGAGCGCGGTATTCTAGTGGTCATGGTCGTTCTGCTGGCTTTGTTTTCGTGGATTCGAACAATGATGCTTCTAAAGACCCGTGGTCTTATGTACGTTAAATTTACTGGACGTTCTAATTCCTCCCGTCGGCATGATGTGAAAGTTAGGAGAGAGAGGTTTCTGATCGGATGTCGTTCTCATCACTTGACCGAGGTTCAAAATTACGAGGTCCGTCGGCGATAGCGATCGTGTTGCTTCTCAGTGCGGCTTTAATGAACAAGCACAATCCAAAGCCCAATGAAAAGCATCAATATGCATTTACATACAAGGGTGGTTCAAAAATACCCGTTTTAGGAATGAAAATGTAGTGACTATCTAGTGTTTTCCATTGATCATTTATCTTTTTCAAACTAAAGAGCATGAGACCCTTCGTATCTCAATCGCCTCCACAACTTTTCCGTCTTTGATATCGCCTTCTTTGAAGTAGATGCATCGAAAACACTCCATTATTTTGATTTTAGCATCTCTTCCGGAGTATGGTAATGAATCCAAGTCACATCGATGGGTACGAGGACGAGCAACTAATCAAAGATTAGCTATGAATAAGTGTCAAATGTGATTCGTGCCATTTAATAGATGACAGCTCACAATAATAACAACAATTTACCATAGCAAACCCATCAGATTTCAAGCGCAGGTGACTTTAGAACATTTGGCACACAATTAGGCATAGAGTGATAAAGCTCCCTGATGGTTTCCTGCGGTATTTCTTGCATAATTTGCTCCAATTTTTGGACTACGTCATCCACATTCCCTGTTAGATGAAGTCGCCTTCCCATTATATAACAGAAATACTCGATTGGAAAGAGATTCGGTTGGCCAAGGAAGTGTTTGACAAGTTGTAAGGCAGTTCATAACAACACGTGCTGTATGTGGTCTGGCATTATCTTGCTGAAAAATAAGGCCAGGGTACTGCAAAAGGAACGGTAGCAAAACAGGTCTCAGAATGTCGTCGACGTACCACTGTGCTGAAAGTGTGCCTCTAATGACGACCAAAGGAGTCCGGCTATCAAGAGAAATGGCACCCCAGACCTTAACTTCTGGTTGAGGGCCTATGTGGCGTCTTCGATGATAGTCTGGATACAGTTCGAAGCGGGATTCGTCGTTAAACACTATACGTCTCCAGTCAGCATCATTCCTACCTGATCGACCCAGCACCACTGTAATCTGGTTTGACAGTGTGCAGGCGTGAGTGGCAGGTGGCGTAGCAGTCGGTACAACCGTTGATTTTGCTTTATCAGCCGTCTGTGAATAGTCATGGTGGACACTCGTGTGCGGGTCACGCGTCTGATGGTTGATAACGGTGAATCAGACGCTGTGACAGCTGATTCTGACAATTACTCTGTCCTCCCCATCTTCTGTGGCCTTAGGTCGACCGCTACCATCATGACATTTGAAATCTGCCATTTCCCATCCATTCTTGCCAGCATCTTTTAATCGCCGCATCACTTCGACCCATATGACGAGTGATTCTCCGATTTTCCCAACCTGCCTCTTTCAATCGAATGATACGACCTCTTTCAAACTCTGACAGTTGCTCGCAATGAGCTCGAATCCTGCTGCGAGGGATTCTTTTTAGTCGTTGAAAAGTATCCTAAATCGCAAAGCAACAGAAAATTTGACCATCAGATTGAGAATCGCTTCTTATATACACCTGCTGAGGGCGCAGTTCCGATGCGCTGTAGCTCCCTCTATTCATTCTTTGGACACTAAATTTTAACCATTTACATATTCAGTCGAAATGCCTTTGCGTACGAAATTTCATTAAAATCAGACAACTCCTTCAGAGAGCATCGTTTTTTTTGTTATAGAATGTAAGTGAATTGTCTTCCTAAACAACTGAATGAGTCAAACATCTTAAATTAATGAAATATATTCACTTCTATTCAGTGAAAAATCGTTTTATCAAATGAGAAGAGAAAATTTAGAAAAGAAATATCGCCTGATATTAAAAAAAAATCATGAAATCTTTTGAAGTAAGTATTTATTGTTTCTAATCAAATTTGTTCATGTATGATTTATTTTTTATGCTGTTTTACGGGTTTCATTCTTTAGCAATTGACCTCAGTTTTATCCATTTAGCAATTAATTTATTGAAAAGAAAAAGAAAATCATTTTAGATCCTCCACCAGTTGAGTATAAAATTTTGTAGAAATCAAAATAAAGAATATTAATAACGTTTAAAAAATCCACACATTTCGATTACAAACAAGATGAGACCGTGGGTTGCAATGTTGTTTGAATAGTAAAATGCTCCAGGGTTTGAAAACATACATTTGATGCCAAAATCCTTCTAATATTGGATATGAAGAGAAAAAAAAATTAATATAAATCTAAAAATAAGATGCATTTCTACCTTTTTTCCCTCATTTTGTTACTTTTAAAGAAATGATAAGTACGAGGAATTAGAAAGAAATGCATAATAAAATGTGATTGGAAACGGCATTTGATTATACATATACAGGTTTTGATGGAATCTAACTTTGTATACCATAATTTATTTTTTTTCTTTTCTGTTTGATAAAATGCTTAAAAAAAGCTTTTAATTTTTTTCATTTCAAATGTGCAAAATGTGTCCCTAAATTAAGCGGAGATTTTTTTATAAATAACAAAACAAAACAAAACAAAAAACAACGACTTCTCTAACATTCAAATAAATGCGTCCTTCAAAATAATTGCCAAAGTAGGCGCCATTTTCCAACGTTTTTTCTAGTCATCCAAATACTAATCATACTAAAAGAAAGAAACTGTTCACAAATTATTTATCTACATTTGTTTAATATACGAAACATTTTCAAGTTTCAATAATTTCGAAAAGAGGAAAAAGTTGGTTGGTGATATAAGCCGGGAAAGAATGATTAGTGATTTATCACTGTTACCGAACGCTTACCAAAATATTATTCTACTTATAATATTGTATTGAACCAAGCATTATCGTGTAAAACAAACTATTGTCTTGTTGGTGATTTCTCACTGCAACCGAATTCTTTTTAAAATGCAAGGTTTGGCTATTAAATAACGAGACTGTCGCTGCTTCGGAAGAAGTACGCATGCGCCAAACGCCAGCAACAGAAGGCTTCCTAGCGTATAGCTTTCTTTTTCGAATGCAGTGCCTCTCGCTTCTGTTAACAAATCAATATACATGTAGCCTTCATTCGATTGGAGTTATTCTTTTCTTTCGCCTAAGAAACGATAATTGTGCAACGAATTGTTGTGAAATTTCACATAAAACTTCGAAAAACCGTTACTGAAAATCATAATTTATTGAAAGAATGATATGGCAATGAATGCTTAACACGAGCACATGTTTTCGAGTGGTTTAAGCTTTTTCAAGAATGCCGAGAAGACGCTTAAGATGATTCTCCCTCCCACGTCTAAAACGGATGACAGTATCGAAAAAATCGGTAATCTGATTCGATCTGACCATCGGTTAAATATTCATGCGATAGCTGAGACTGTAGGAATTGACAAAGAATCCGTATGGCAAATTTTTCCTCCAAGACAACTCTCCGGCTCATTCCGCATCGACTGTCAGGAAATTTCTGACCAAGTACAGCTCCTCGAATTAGACCATCCACCTTATTCGCCGGATCTTGCGCCATGCGACTTCGACTTGTTTCCTGAGGTGAAATATGTATTAAAAGGACAAGATTTGAGTTCATTGAAGCTCTGAAAGAGAAATCAGCATAAGTCCTGAAGAAGACTACCAGCACTGTTTCGAACAATGAAAGATTTGCATGGGGTATTGTAAGGAGTGAGGAAGAGTGTATATTGAAGGCGATAGTGAGTAAATTAATGGCATCAAAATCAAATGTTTTACAACGTCATTCTCGTTATTTAATAACCACACCTTCTATTACTGTACTGTCAATATTGTTTGGAGCCAAGCATCATCATATTAAAGAAATCGTTGCCTAGTTTGTGATTTATCCCTGCAACTGAATGCTTATCATAACATTGTTGTACAGACAATACTGAATGGGGCCAAGTATCATATTGTTAAAGAAACACCTCAATTGAGGCACGCATCATGTCGCACAACCTGTTTTTGATTTCCATCCTTACAGAAATCTGCCATTTGATGAATTAACCACTATAGCATGGTCATTTGGACATGCTTACCCTCGTCATGGAGTTAACCGCCCAAATTCTTTTTCAAGCAGAGGAACAAGTGGTGGTCACCTACAGATCAGGGCTATACTGAGGGTGATAATTTTACTCTCAGGCCGATGATGCGATATGATCTTGGATTCAACGGGCACTGTCATGCAGCAAAGCAAACCCTTCACTGAATCTTGACTTAAATTAGGCAGCTTAAATTAAGTTAAGCTTAAATTAGGCAGCTTTCACGCTTTTTGCTCGTAGAATACGAATCATAGCACGTATTTCACAATCGGCGGCTTTTTCAATTGTGTGAGGCATTTTTAAGGCACACAAACAAACGTAAACAAGGACGAATACTTCCGTGCTGACGTCTGCGATTACGAACACCTGTAGATAATCAGTGCACCTACGTGGAATGGTGACAGTAGCGCAGGAGCTACCATATTTTAAAACGGAGGAGCTACCATGTTTTACCCTAACACCCTTTCTATTATCTTTGCGATGTTGGGCTATTCGCGATTTTCTCTTCACTAACTTAGGGGACTTTAATTAAGATTCATTGCATGAATTAACAATTTCTTCCCAACCAAAATGAAACGTTATTATGTTAATCAGATGCAAGTGGAAATAAAGTGAAGTGATTCAGATATGGTGGTATATAAGTAAAATAAAATTTAGAGGATAGAGGAAGAGTGTGGTTAAATCTGAGTATATTTCTAACAAGAGACAGATAATACCGAGAGTTGTTATTGGCTATACCTGTCGCCAATCATTTGACAAATCAATTGGAAGGTTTTGGTAAGGGCATGTTATTTCAGTAATATTTGAATTGGTGGGCTAATCTCAAGGCCCAGATAGATCTATAACTCATTAAACAGTATATTACGGTAATTGATAAATAAATAGTTGAGTTGGAACTGACTTGCGTGTATTTGCATCAGGTATTGACTTTTATAGTTAGTTATATTTGATTATATTATGGCACAAGAGTCAGATATAAGTAACATAACGTCACATCTTAACCTTACTATTATTAATCTCTCAATTCAATTCACTGTCGCTTTTATATGACTTGATAAAATGTTTCACTCCATTTCTAAAGTTTACTTCATCATGTTTCATTTGACTGGGAAGTAATTGGGAACATAAGGAAAACCCAGAGGTTAGTCAAAGGGTTGAATCACGAATAGTCCAAATTACATTCTCTTTTCAAAATCTACATATACAAAGTGCTGATTTTTCACGTTATAAAATGAAAAAATTTCCTGAGTAGCGAACTAAATTTATTTCTAATAATTAGTTACAAATTTTAAGTAGTTTCATACATAATTTGTATTGGGAATGAATCAGAAAATTTATTAAAATTTTATTACATTAAAATTTTAAAAGATTATAATTATGGGTAGATTATAGAATGTTATGTTTATAAGCGCTTTGCGATTTTGTAAAATTATAAATGCAATGGACCTTTTTTATGCAGGATGTACCTGAAGATACGATTGCAAATGTAAACACAACTCTTGATTATGACTTGCTTATACATAATTATTTAATTATATAAAGGTGTTTCGCTTTACATAATCAAATGCATGAGTATGAAGATACTTAAATATTAAAGTATGACTTCCACAAACACATTGCTTTAAATTTAAACAAATAAGAATTATTTAAATTTGACTTAAAGTAAGCTCATCATTTCTTGTCGAAGTTGTCACAGCTACCATGATAGAATATTTTTTATTATATTCAGATCGAAAAATAATTGACAATTATGCAGTAAAAATGTGACGTTGGGCTACTCGTAATTATTCTTTGGACTCTTTGTAATTTGAATAGCTTAATAAAATTCCTATTACTCGCAAATGAAATGAAATGTGATTAAGCAAATTAAATGAAGATAAGAAGTGTACCGAACTGAATTGAGTGAAATAAAGTTGAAACAAATAAGAAGAGAAACGGATGATAAATGGAAGCTGATAGAGTTTTGTAAGTCAATTAAATTATTGTAATTAATCGTTTGTAGTAAAATTGCTTAAATGTGACTCTTGATTAGAGTAACAGGAGTCGAATCTGCTGTATCCGAGAAGTGTCTCACTTGAAGAGAATGAGTTGGTAACCTAAGATTTTATTGTTTAATTTTAAGCTAGGATTAAAGGGAATTAAGAAGGATTCGAAAGAGAGTGACCTTACATATTATGTGAAGATAGTTAAAAACTTAGTCTTTCTTCTGACGTCTCTTCATTTGTATTTGTGAACTTATTAACCATTTAATTAAACTTTATGATGTCTATAAATTTCAATAATAAAGGGCAGACGCTATAAAAGTAATTTGAAATTACCGTATTAGCCCGAATTGAATGCCACACCAAAATGCTTTATAAGGATAGTCAGATATAAGAAATGATGAATTTAATGCGATCCATTCACTTTACGTAAAATAATTTAAGGAAAATATTATTCAGTCAGATAAGCATTTATTTAGAGTAATTAATAATAAATGCTTGGGGCGACTCTCTTCTGCAACAGCGCCAGAAGTTAAAAAATGTTATACTTAACCACCCAGAAGAGACGTCTTTTCAGCCTGGTTGGTAAGAGCATGACAGAAAGCGATCGGTCAACATTCAACCCACAAGTCCAGGGTTCGAAACAAAGCTATCACTCCAAAGTCAGGGACAACTACTCTCTCCCCTTTATGGAGCACGAGATCGAAAAACATCCCCCGATGAGTTGTCGAGCGCCGAAGTGGTGACTCAGGACTTGAACACTAGACGGCAGCACAGCCAATACCTACTGATTGCATATACCCCCGACGCAAAACACTTGTCTCTCTGTGTATGTCTAACTAAAGACAAATACACAGAAATCACGACTAATGATATTCCGGCTCTGGTGCAAGTGTCGACGAAACCCGCCAACACGAGACTGCCGAAGACTCCAATGGAAACTGTCCCAAGTAAAACTCAGTTCAACAGGGAGGGGATGTATATCAATTGCAGTAATAGCAGAAAAAAATCAAAATAAATAAAGCAACCTTTTGTACAAAAATACCAACTTCAATCTTCGTATCATTACGATGATACTGGAGGGAGATATGCGGCGACTCTCTTTTGCAACAGTGCCTTACTTAACCACCCAGATGAGACGTCTTTTCAGCCTGGTTGGTAAGAGCATGACAAAAAGCGAACGGTCAACATTCAACCTAGTGTTCGAAACAATTCTGCCACATCAAGGTCAACAACACTCTTTCTCCCTCCACAGGATAGAAAAAAAAACCCAAATGTTCCGAAAAAAAACGACCAACCGTTGAAGGCTGTTATTTATTTATTATTTATTATAAATCAATAAAAAAGAAGAGTTATTACATTCCACACATTACCTATTACTCGAATTTAGCTCGAGTCAATATTTCAACGGGAAATAATTGGCCAAAAAATATCAAGTTACATAATCGGGCTCTAACACGGTAAATATTTTTAAAAATACTGCTTTTAAAAGGAAGAGTTTGATAAACAACGAAAATTTCTTTCTATAACTAATAGCAAAAACTTTTAAATAGATTTGTAACTTCAGTTAAATTTTCTATTATTCTGAAATTATTTTGTTGAGTTCTCTTCTTATAAATGATTGATAATTTTTATAAGAAATGGACATATTAATTAGTGAAATTTCTTATTTATCAGTGTGGATAAAAGCTTTTAAACTCAATTAGAAACTATTTTCAAATTTCCATGACTAACATTTTAATAAATAGCGCTTTAGTAGATTAATTAATTAGTAAAGTATTAGATACATATGTCTCAATATTAAAGTACGACTTCCAACGCTTTTAATTAAAAAAAAAGTCAATTTTTATTTAAACTACGCATGAAATACGTTCATATTTTTTTGTTTCACTGACCTGAAGTTCGTGATTATTTTATTATATCCTTTGCTTTTGATCGCGGTAAAGCTAAAATTTTCAAAATTCTAAGACCTGATTTCTTGGTTAAGACTACCACCAAGCGGGGAATTGATTTTTTAGTTAACATTCCCAATTTTTCTTATAAGAAAAAAAATTGGAGAAAGTGTTATCACGCTCTGGAACAATTTGTATATTCTGCCAGATCCCTTTTACTTTAACCATTCACTCTGTTTTTACTCATGTACCTCAACAGACAACATGTACTTAATTTTCGAGGCTGTTTGCCAGTGGCGAGGTAAGTATTGAACATCTAGTTTATTTTTTAAATACTTTTTTTCTATATTTAGTCAAAGATAAATAAAGAAAAGGCTTGAAAGCAAAACTGCATGCTTTTGAAATCAACGGGCCTCCTAATTTTCTTTTCCTTCTTGTTCCGGTAGAGATGCTTTCACATTATTTTGTAACTTTATTGATTTTATTTTGCTTCTTTTTTTGCTTAGTAATCGCCTTTTTTCCTTTGAATTGTACATATATTTTTTTGTTTCACTTACTCTGTATGTTTCGTGTGGATATTGTATGTAACAGATATTGTTTTATTTGTGTTCTAAAAATACTCCACAAAAAAGAAAATTATATATTTGAGTTAAAAAGGAATCAAAAACCTTTTCTCTGTATTCATTAACAATTTATGAATAAATTCAGTTTTATATATACTTTTATAATTTAAATGTATAAGTATCTATATATATAATAATGAGCAATATTTTAAGTTATATACGGATAATATTCTTTCAGCTTTGATAACATTCTTCAAAATTCGGTTGTAAGCAATTTGTGGGTTTGAAGTTCAACTGGATCTTACATGTAGCATGTTCCATCATTTCATTTAGTATTCTTTGGTAAAATGTTGTTTTTGACTTGTAGTCATACTGCAATCAAGTCCACTCTGGCTATTATAATCTTGAGTTCACAAAGATTTTACTACGAAGCCTAATCTAATTATCGTAACTATTCAGTTATTCATGTTGTGGAGATGCACATTTACCCGACTATTGTGCCATAACTTAATTAATTGTAACTAACACTAAAAGTCAATAACCTACGAAAGAAGACACTAGACCAATCTCTCACAGCGATTTATTTGATAGCCTTGTAGTATAATGTCTGAGAGATATGAGCTCTCCTGGATAACACCCTAGATAGATTCATCCATTCAACCAATACCGAGTTAATAGTGTCTTACCAAAATCTCTTCAGTTGAGGTTGACTTAGTTTCTTGATTCCACTACGATCACTTTCTCCCGTAGCAACTCTTGATCTCGTCTACCACCTGTAAGACATATACTCAACGCTAGTGCCACTCGATCTCTCTCCTCAAAATTTCGCTTTGCTTATATACTCTCCCAGCAGCCTCATTTCACTTTATTTCCGTCTGCCTCTAATTAGAATAATCACGTTTCATTTTGGTTGAGAAGAAATTACTTAATTTATGCAATAAATCTCAATTTAAATCACCGAGGTCAGTGAAGAGAAAATCGCGAATAGCCCAATGTCGTAAGGTGAATTTCGCTATTACAGTCATTTGGTTACCAAAACCGCACGCACTTACGCACGCACACACACACACACACACACACACACACACACACACACACACACACACACACACACCTGGTCAGGAGCTATGAGTTCAGGTGTCGAAACCAGTAAGGTTACATTAGTCATTCAGTCGCAGAAACTGATTGGATTCTACAGTCGACCTCAGGTTACCAAACCAGTAAAGATTCAGTCGTTCAGTCACCGAGGCAGTTAGGGATACCACCAGTCATTCGGTTACCAAAGGCAATGCAGGTTACAGTAGTCATTGATCACCGAAACTGGTTAGGATACCATTCCAGTGCAAAACCAGTCGGGATATTGCAGTCATTCGGTTCCCAATCAATTTTGGTTATGAATTAATCGTTCTTGCAAAATCAATGGTCCATCAACCCTCATTTAACTTAAGCAACTTGAATTGATCATTTCCATTGCAAAACCAATCAGACCATAAAATAATTTGATTACTAAAATGAAAATGGCCACTCTTTGGTTACTAATAAAGACTTCGAAAATAATGGTTGTTCAACTTCACCTGAAAGTAACACGAGGTTGTTAGTGAGCGGACCTCATGGTACGAAATTCAGTCATTGAGGAACATTCTGAACTGACACACTTCCTTCCCTATCTCCTACCCATAAATCCCAATGGAAAGACTTTGAAACACGAATGTTTTAACATCTGCAATCATCAGACAGAACAAGCCCCAGCTATTTGGTAGGTCTTAAAATGGCATGAAATTTAACGACTCGATAAAAAGTACCCGTACGGAAGTCACGACCTGACCACTAGTTCGTATTTCAAACTTCAGAAATCATCGACTTCGAAAAAGTAATCCAACTTTTTCTCGATGTAGAAGATGAAACAAAGTCTACAAAATGAGTTTAAAATTACTTAAAGTATTTAAAAAATGAATTTTTCTGAAAAATATAAAGACTTATCAAAGGAGTCTTAGCTCACAATTTTAATAAATATTATTTAAGATTAAATGAATAATATAAAATAAAAACATCAAGTTGAAGCTATTTTTGACTAACGAATAAAATTATGTATTTTATTTTTCATGATTATTATTGAGATAACAAAGGAAAGAGAGTAACTGAATTTAATCCATGTAAACGAAGCTTTACGACGCGTGTAACTGTGATTATTATTATGCGTGTAACTGTGATTATTATTA